>WSYH01007766.1:0-10000 GCA_036426205.1 Ascaphus truei | reverse complement strand
GCATCGGGGTGGAGAGGCGAACGGAGCACCGGGGGGGAGGTGAGTGGAGCACCGGGGAGGAGGTGGGAGTAAGCAACGGGGGGGAGTGGGGAGCACGGGGGGGAGCGGAGCGGAGCACCGGGGGGGAGCTGAGCAGAGACACGGGGGGGCAGCTGAGACGGAGCTCTCGGGGGGGAGAGCTGAGGCGGAGGCTCCGGGGGGGAGAGCTGAGCAGAGCTCCAGGGGGGGAAGTGACGCGGAGCACGGCACTGGAGGGGAGCTGACACGGGGAGAGGAGGGAGCACGGGGGCGCGCGGCGCCGTGCTTGAGAGCCGTGGGGGTTGTCCCGGCGCGCTCGCCTTCACCCCGCTGACCGTAGCGGCGCCTGGGGGTGTGTGAAAGCGGGGGAAACAGGGAGACACGGGGAGAGGAGGAGGTTGCGCGCGGGTCACGATGACTTGGAGGGTGTATGTGTGTGTGTGTGTGTGTGTGTGGTCACTGCGCCTCAGGCCAATGAGAGGTGTGGGGGGCGGGCAGCCCAAGGGACCAATGAGATTTCCCTAGGGACCAGGAGATGGCAAGGCATACAGTGCTTCACTAATATATAATAAGATAATTATATAACTGGGTTGAACTGGGACGAGACTTAGATATGATAAAATATAATTTATTCCTTTATAAAGGTGAACACACAAAATATACAAAAAGGCAAAATACAGACACTTACTAAAGATGGAAATGATGAAAAAAGTCACATCTGACTGGCAGTTATACAGACAATTTCATCATACCTAAGAAATAAGAAGAGCCGCTCCAGGGAACAGGACCAGCCATCCACCACAGCCAGACACCCACCAACCAATCCACCACAGCCAGGCACCCACCCATCCACCACAGCCAGACACCCACCAACCAAACCACCACATCAAGACAATCCACCACAGCAAGACAATCCACCACAGCAAGACAAATCCACCAGAGCCAGACACCCACCACCCACCCATCCACCACAGCCATACACCCACCCACCACAGCCAGACACCCACCCATCCCCGAAAGCCAGGCAAACACCCACCCACCCATCCCCCACAGCCAGACAACCCATCCCCTACAGCCAGACACCCACCCATCCATCCACCTACCAAAGCCAGTCACCTACCCACTCAGCACAGCCAGACAATCCACCACAGCCAGACACCCATCCACCACAGTCATAAACCCACCCCCCATCCACCACAGCCAGACACCCAAACACCCTTCCATCACAGCCAGACACCCACCCATCCACTACAGCCAGACACCCACCCACTCATCCACCACAGCCAGACACCCACCAACCAATTCACCACAGCCAGGCACCCACCCACCCCTCCACCACAGCCAGACATCCACCAACCAAACCATCACAGCAAGACAATCCACCACAGCCAGATAAATCCACCACAGCCAGACATCCACCATCCATCCACCCACCACAGCCAGACACCCACCCATCCACCACAGCCAGACACCCGAACCACAGCCAGACACCCACCCACCAAAACCAGAAAAATCCAGACACCTACCCACCCACCACAGCCACCCACCCATCCATTCACCACAGCCAAAATCCACCACAGCCAGACAAAGTCAGACACCCACCCACCACAACCAGACAAAGCCAGACACCTAATCAACCACAGCCAGCCAGCCACCCACCACATCCAGCCACCCACCACAGCCAGCCACCCACCACAGCCAGCTGCCATCATCCCACAATCAGCCACACACCCACACACCAACCACAGTCTGCTACACACCCACCCATCTACCACAGCCAGCCACCACAGCCAGACAGACACACACACACACACACACACACACACACACACACACACACACACACACACACACACACACGAGTAATCTGCAAAGTAAGGAAACACACAGCTGATTATATGTACTTTCATTTGTTTGTACATGTACTGTATACGTGAAAATATGTATTAAGCAGAATTATCTTATTAAGAGAATGCACTATATACGCTTCATTAAAAATACGGAATATGGCATGACTTCTGACCTTTGCTATTTTAGAGTCCTACTGTACACATAAAAAATGAAATAAAAACGGGGTGTGTCGAGAACGCATGTTCGATGTTAATATTCTTTGTGTTTTATCAGTGAAATTGTATTTTGCTTTTGATGTTTTTAATTGAATGAAAGACTTTTGAGAGTATAATTACAATTTGTGTTACTAAACACAAAGATGTTTAACTTAAAATGCACATGTTCTCCAGACACACCATTTTTTTTTATAATTATCTGTACTGTATTCTTTGTGAAGTGCTGGGTACACTTTTGGAACTATATAAATAAAGACATACAATACAATGTTTCGATGTAGTATTTTTGTATCTTGCTTTTTATTTCTTAATGTGACCCCTTTCTTTGGCCAATTAAAACTAATATTGTTTGAAAACACACTGTCTTTTTATTGACTTCTTGAGGGGGTAAGATATTAGCATTAAACGAGTTAACCTCCTATTGGATTCTGGAGGGATTATAAAACTAAGTCAATGGAAAAAGAGAAAATTTGCGCCAAAAAAAGTCTTTTGCCTACTATTCAAGGTGTGGCTTCAGTCCTTTCCACAGAATGATTCCGCTGCCTGAGTCTTTCAGAGGTTATTCACCAACCTCTGTAAATGTATGAGTAGAAAAAGGGGGGGGAAAAGTCCTCGGGCGCGTCACTCTGCTCCCAGCTCCACGACGTGTGTTACGTGTAAAATAGAAGAGAGAGGGGAGGGCCACAATAAAAAACAACTCAAAGTTATACACACTTCTTTCTTTAGAGTGGGAAGGGAGGGGTGGGAGGGGAAAAACAGGGGAAGAATGATATTACAACACACTGTTTGGGTAGAGACACACTCACATGGAATTTCTAATATCATGAACTGGTGTTCTCTCCTCAACACGTGATGACATAGGTTGTAGGTGAGGAAGTGCCCTCTGGTATCTTCCTTGACAAAAATAAAAGGGAAAACAAAATAGTGCAATACAATTTAATTAGACAGTGGGTGAATGAGATTTAAAACTTACAAGCGACCGATATTTTCAGGCATTGAAAGGAGATGTCGCCAGACTCCACAGCATATCCCTTTCTGGGTTGCAGTGTTGCTTCTCGGCTGATCCCTGCTGGCAAAAGGTCTTTGTATCTGTATGTGGGGATAGTTCTGGCTGCTGTGTGGATACTTATGGCCCGTGTACAGGCTATGTTCTCCTCCGGCCGCCTATCTCCTTCACAGATGCAGTTTTCAGCTTCCTTAGTCCGTTGCGCGTGCACATGCGCAGACGGCAAGACGCTGGGCCAGGATACAGGGAAAAGAAACTCCTCGCTACGGTGGCTTGGAAGAACCAAAAAACGTCAGACGCGTTTCGCCAATGCTTCCTCAGTAACACACGTCGTGGAGCTGGGAGCAGAGTGACGCGCCCGAGGACTTTCCCCCCCCCTTTTTCTACTCATAAAACTAAGTCAGATTTAAATATTTTATTGAGTTACACACAAAAATGACATAAAAAAATATTCCGCTTCTTTAATCAGCTGTGGCATAATTTTCAGAGCTAATTAACTTGAATGTATTTCTCTGAATCTTGAACTAATTAGTGGTTTGGAAACAAATAGCTTTCTAATTTGAAGGGAACTGTAGTACAAGTACAAATAACAAAAAAAATTCAGATTTTTGTTCACCTTGCTTTCTTGTTTATTAAATGACTTCAAGTATGCCATGTCTAATATATATTTAGAAAGCTTGAAGAGACATCAATTACAAAAGCATTTAATTATCGGGGTTAAAAAAACAACACACCATGTTTGTCTTTTTGAGCCTTGCTGTTAAAATTCCTCACTGTCACACAACTTACAAAAGTGCTACGTAAAGTTTGAGTATAAGTAAACTTTGGAAAGTTTTTGTATATCAGTTTTACTTTCAATGATGTTACACTAGTAATATTACATAAAGGGAATTGCTTTTTGATGTTTTTTAAAATATGTTTCTATGTGTGTTCTCTCCAAACATGTAGAAACAGAATTTGACAGAAAATAAGATGCATTTAGCCCACGTACAGAAGGCTACTAATTTCCTTTCATGCTATAAAAACATAGACTTTACCAGATCTAAGACCTTTGTAGGCTTCCCTGTTCTTGTAAGACGAACCATGTATTTTGATCTTTTTTTTAGATTTTCCTCACCATTTGCTGAAAGCTGGTTCTGCACCATCTATGCTACTTTTTTTTATTCCCAATGAGACAACTACCTTCCCTCATCAAAGTTGTTTCTCCTCTTAACATGTGTACATTTTTATGAAGCAATCTGAAATACATTTTTGATCTAAAGATATAGAATAGAAACAAGTGATCTTAGGGCAAAACTAGATTTCTCTATGTAGTATTTTTTTATCTTCCTTTTTTCTTAAAGTGCTACCGTTTAATTTCTTTTGCCAATCAAAAGTAATATTGTTTGAAATAAATTGTATTTTTAATTGACTTCACTCAAATGGTAAGTCAATTTTCCAGGAAGGTTTGCAAGCTAGTTCAGAAATTAATTTGATCACATAGAGGGATAGATTAGCTGACCTCCGATACTGGCTTTTGTGCCGTTCTCCCGATGTTAACTGCCATTAGTGAATCCTACAATAAAAAGCTCTCAACCTTTCAGGAAATGGACAGTAGCAAGGGGGTTGCTAAGAACCCTTCCTTTGGTTTAGTAGCTCAGGGATTCATGAGGGGAAATGAAGGATTCAAGTTCTTAAGATGATTCATCACAGCATCACAGGGTGATTTTAAAGGAAGGATAGGATTGGAATACTGTAAGTACTCGTTTAGACTGTGCAAAGGAATTAGTTTATCCAACCTTTGTTTTTTACTTTTGTAATGATTTATTTTGGCATGTTAGAATTTTGTATTTTTATCAAAATTAATTAATTAAAAAGAGACATCTGATGGATGTTGGCTCAATGACATAGTGATGGCCATGTAGTGGCTTCAGTCACAACTAACTTAGCCTTATCGACAGAATTTTGTTGCAGGTAGAAATCTGCTAAATTTAGAACAATTTACATACTGCCATTTTTTTTAAATTCTAGTGATAAAGCAGCAAGAATCTGGCGAACCTCTGCCAAAATTGTTGAACATCTGTAAAAATCAATGAAATTAGTGAAATTCCAAGTAATGTTAAAGCCAAAGGGGAAGACATTCATAGGTCTTTAGTTTCCGATTATTAAGGTAGTACACTAACCTGCCCTTGTACTGGCAGTATGCCCTGGTAGGAACAGGCCTTGCCAGCAGTTAAGATGAGTTATCCCCAAACCATGGTGTTGCACTTGATTGACAGTGGGAGGCGGTGACATCAGGCCTGAGCATGTCCAATCGTGGGACAGACCTGGTGCCCTCCTCCTGGCTGTACTTAAGGGCAGTACCACCCCAAATTCAGTAGTTCCTCTCCCCACTTGAGAGAGGCAGGGATCACGCAGGACTGCCTGGATCTGAGCCTACCCTGTTCCTCTTCCCCTCGGGGGAGAGTGAGTGATAACCTATACCTCTGGTCCTACTAGAGGGCCAGGGAAGAGCTAGGATAGCTGGGGAGCCGTAGGCCTCAGTGGTTGTCCAGGGACCATCATCCAGTAGATAGCTTATCCTGAGTATGCAGTGATTGTGCAGACCACTGCTCTGTTGAGCGTGGGTGACAATAAAGACCATTCCTGTTTCTATATACTTCCTGCCTGGGTGTGATCTTACTGGGAGGAGAGGGAGTATTTCTACCGTAGGAGATCGCCTCCATTCATCTTGTAGCCTGCGGCAGAAAGAGACCATGTGGGTAATGTACCCTAGAAACCTGATCCTGTGTCCCCACTACCATCGGCGGATAGCTCAGCCCTCCTGTTACCAGCAGGTATCCTGCACCACACGTTTAGTAATGGTCAAAACTCCCACTGGGTGGGGGAAACACTGTTACAAGTGTATAAAAGATATTCTAATGTAGAACTACCATGCTACACAATGCTGTGCTTAGTGAAACTTGCAAGTCAATGAGTTTACAATAAACCATTTAACACATTTCTACAA
This sequence comes from Ascaphus truei, assembly GCA_036426205.1. Taxonomy (NCBI): domain Eukaryota; kingdom Metazoa; phylum Chordata; class Amphibia; order Anura; family Ascaphidae; genus Ascaphus; species Ascaphus truei. The sequence goes on along the minus strand of WSYH01007766.1, from coordinate 3,921 downwards.
CTAATACCAGTTTGTTTTCACCTTGTCTTATGTAGAAAGCAATTCATTTATGAAATAAAGAATTTCTTATGCAATTTTATTTGTACAATTGTACTTTTCTCAGGCTTTGTAAATTGCCAAAAGGTTGCATCAGACATACAATTTGCATGGGAAGAAAGGCCAAATGAAAGCACTGGATTTGCTTTGCACGAAACTAAACACTTTCTGGATTGAACACTGACATCTTCAGATACCTATTGCATGTGTCAACATTCTGAAATGGTCTATTATTGATCACCAACAAGACTAACTGCAAGGTTACTAAATGTTTAAGCTGATGCTATGTTTAAGCCTCAGTGGATGCCTTGGCATTACAGATGTGCAATCATATTCAGACACTGAGGCATTCTTTTGTATTGCATCTTTAATAGGCCTTGTGAACATTCCATGAGAATGTGCCATATTTGGGATAAGCTAGTATACTTTTTTGGACTTTGAATGCTTGACTCAGTAGAATGATGCAGGTTTACAGCACAAAACAGAAAAGAAAATGTATAGAAATGAATTCGTGCATTGATAAAGAAGTATTCATATTTATATTTTTCTGTAGAAGACCGTGGCTCTACTTTTCAGTCTCTTTAACTGAATGTTTTTTATTCCCATGCCTGTATGAAAAGAAGTCTAAGCAAATACCTTTAACATTTCTCTCTCACACTTAGTAGGCTATCATTACAGCAGAGGCCCTCAGCACACAAAACCACAAACCACAACCAAATGACATACAGGAAAGCTGGTCTTTAACCTGACAAATTGCCTAGAATGGGCAGATTTCTCAGAAATATCCACAGTTTAAATAGAAATAGACTACTAAGTATGAAAGGTCTTCAGTGAAAAACTCTCAATAAATTGACATGTATCTGTGCAAGTAGGTTACTTATATATCTACATCTCTAATTTTGATTCAGACCCAGTTTATCACTTCACACACATTTGTACTATTAATATTAATAATATAACATTTTTTTTCTATCGCTCTGACTGTACAAAGCGTTATAATGAGTTCCTGTCCTGTAGAGCTTAAAATCTAATTTTGGTGCCTGAGACACAGCGAGACAAAGGTTCACATTTACTAAGTGGTGCTATGCCATAAGACATATTCTGGCCTATTCAAGTGAATGGGGTAATGGGTATAGGGTGACCATATTTGTTTCGGCAAAAAATGGGACAAATGTTGCTCATGTGAATTCGCAAGTACCGGCTGTGCATGCGTGAGCACCGACTGCGCTTGCACAATGTGCGCTTGCCAGCCATGCATGCATGATTGGCATTTGCCGACTGTTTATGTGCTTGCGCGATCAGCACTTACAGACCATGTAGGCGCGATCGGCACTTGACGACCGCTTGTGGCATGTGCAATCGGAGATTGCCGGTCGTGCATGCGTGGCCAGCAAGCACGATCATGCATGCGCAGTTGGCACCCGCGGCAAGCGCCAATTGCACATGCGCCCCTGCGGCCGGCAAGCACCGATCGAGCATGTGCGGCCAGCGCAGAGAAAAACTGGGATAGTTGCCAGAGAATTCAGGACCCGGGCAAATGGCGAAAACTGGGACTGTCTGGGTTAAACCAGGACATCTGGTCACCCTAAATGTCTATCTTCGAGAGGTGGGTCCTATGGAATAGCATAAGATCACAAGGAGAAGTAACAGTGGGTTAAGTTAACAACTGTTTTCTCTTTTTAGCAGCTACAGTACGTGAATTCTTGATTTGGTCAAATATGCATTCCAAGCTAAATAAAGATGTCATTTAGTTGTAGTTGTTAGCACATTCCTCAAGAAAATCTGATTATATTCATAGTTTTTCCAAACAGAAGACATTATAGTGCTTGGTGACATGGTAGGCGACAAATGCACATTATTCATTGGAGGGTTTACTTGCTATATGACATTTTCTTTCCTTTGCTCCTACTCCCTCATCAAATTGTCATGAACTATATTTTATGTTGTTCTAGTATTATTATTTTGGTGACTTGTTCCAGGTAAAATATTTACAGTTGAGTGACCTTCTGTGAGAAACAGAAAACACATCAAACTTGTTTTGTCCTCCTACAGCAATTACTGTATTGATACTGGAATATACCACACACACTATGCGAGAAATTTATAAGGCAGAGATCTGAAGCAGAGTAATAGAAAATATATATTACAGAGTTCTTGCCAGATCATTGGCTTAACAGGAACATCTTTGTTATAGCTAGTATTAACAGGGCATCTGTTGGTTTAATATTTTGTTTTTCCGGCTTGTTATAATAATTACAATGTCATGTTTTTTTTATTCTTCTTCATACAGTACTTAATCACCTACTTATCTGAAGATGATTGAGTAAGTGGCACTACTGCCAGGTGGTGAAATTCTGTTCTTGCATGTGATACATAAACCTTTAAATATCACACTCACGTATAAAAAAAAAATTAAATGGTTTGTGAGCATAAGGTAAAGCTTGTCAACTTGGCAGCTAAACCAGTTGTTTAATGAAGATTAATCTTCGGCTCTGTGCCTGGGCATGCATGGTACAAAAATCATGTATTTGTTAGTAGCTCCCTTTCCAGCTTGGACAAATATTTCTTCTATGGACCTGAAATGTAGATTGTTTATAAAGCTGGACTAGATGTTCATGTAAGTCATGCCGACTTTTGACATTCACATTAATTTATTTGACAGGGGCTGGTAGGCTGCTGAAACAAGAATCACTTGGGATATGCATGTTTTTGAAAGCATGATATATTTCATAGGAGGGGGTAGGAGGTTCACTTTATTTTATTTTCCCCAAGGGACGAGAAAGTCACTTGTGCTTCTTGGTCGTGTTACTGACTAATCATTAGTGTGAATGCTTTATTGTAAGGTTAGCAGCTTGTTCATCCTTCTCTGTGGTTGTGGAGTGGACAGGCTTAGTTTAAAAGTCCCTGCTTGTTGATAGTCTGTGCTAACATAAATACATTCATACTCGTGTATTCTCTAAGTTCAGTATATAATGTCATTCAATGTAAAACTATTCACAGGATTTTCTGTATGGAATAGATTACTAGTGTAATAGAAAAGAACGCCACATTGACTTTACTTTCCCATCTTAATGTATTTAAACCGTTCTACTAAGCCTTTGCCTTCCTTATAAAGACTGAGCATACTAGGCTATTGAAATTGAATGATTCAAAAATATCCAGAAATAAGTAAGTACAGTACTTGTTTATGTGAGAAGGCCTCAGTTTTGACCTTCTGTAGACTTCATATTCAACTGCTCATAACTCCGTCAGATTTTAAAAATAAAACCATCCCCTGAAAAGCCAAGAGGAGATCTTTTAAAGTATATATAAAATATATTCAAAACTGTGGACTGCTGCTTTAAGAGAAGCTTTCTAGATATGTGCTGCTTGAACTTGGAGCCTACGATGGAGCTCCTCACCCCATGTATGCCAAACTCAATAATAATACTTATAACAAATAAACAGAAACAAAGGTCTGGAGGTACAAAGGTCGTGGCTTTTATTAAAATACATTCATAACTCGATAAGTGCTAACACTGCCAGAGTGCTAAACCACCGGGTGAAGGCCAATGGTACACAAATCATGGCCCAAAACAGCCATCAAGCCGGGCACTGCACTGTTCGTTTAGCGAGAGCAGGCACCAGGGAGTCACGTTTAAATGAGCCCTGCCCATTTGGCACTCGCAGCCACCACAGGGTTTTACCAGTGGGTAAAGGCCAATGATACTCAAATCATGGCAATATAACATCCACCAAGATGGGCACAGCACTGGCCATTTAGTGAGAATGAGCCAGGAAGTTATGTTTAAATGAGCCCTGCCCTCTCACCACTTGCAGCCACCTCAGGGCCTTAATGGACCATAGAGCCCCATCTGGCAAGGTTAAAGCGCACGTACCCACCAA
>WSYH01007765.1:13213-31830 GCA_036426205.1 Ascaphus truei | reverse complement strand
AGCTTTAAAAGTGAGGAGAAGAATGGAGTGTGAGATGCGGGATTTGATCGGAAGCCAGGAGAGGGATTTCATGAGGGGAGATGCTGAGACAGATCTAGGAAAGAGTAGAGTGATTCTGGCAACAGCATTTAGGATAGATTGTAGGGGAGACAGGTGAGAGGCAGGAAGGCCGGACAGCAGGAGGTTACAGTAATCAAGACAGGAGAGAATGAGGGCCTGAGTCAGAGTTTTAGCAGTCGAACAACAGAGGAAAGGGCGTATCTTAGTTATATTGCGGAGGAAAAAGCGACAAGTTTTAGAAATGTTTTGAATGTGAGGGGCGAATGTGAGAGAGGAGTCGAACGTGACCCCTAGGCAGCGTGCTTGGGCTACTGGGTGAATGATTGTAGTTCCAACAGTAATGTGGAAGGAGGTATTAGGGCCAGGTTTGGGAGGAAGTATGAGGAGCTCTGTTTTAGCCATGTTGAGTTTAAGGCGTCGGAGGGCCATCCAGGATGATATAGCAGAGAGACATTCAGAAACTTTGGTTTGTACAGCAGGTGTAAGGTCAGGTGTTGAAAAGTATATTTGTGTGTCGTCGGCATAGAGGTGATAATTAAACCCAAAAGATGTTATTAGGTCACCTAGAGAGAGTGTGTACAGAGAAAAGAGAAGAGGTCCCAGGACAGAGCCCTGGGGTACCCCCACAGAGAGATCAATAGAGGAGGAGGAGGTGTTAGCAGAAGAGACACTAAAAGTACGATGGGAGAGGTAGGATGAGATCCAGGATAGAGCTTTGTTCCGAATACCTAGAGTATGGAGAATGTGGAGGAGAAGAGGGTGGTCCACGGTGTCAAATGCTGCAGAGAGGTCGAGTAATATGAGCAGAGTGTAATGACCTCTGTCTTTGGCAGCATGGAGCTCGTCAGTTATTTTAGTGAGGGTTGTTTCCGTGGAGTGAGCAGTGCGGAAGCCAGATTGTAGAGGGTCTAGGAGAGAATAAGTGTTGAGAAAATGGAGCAAGCGAGAGAATACAAGACGTTCAAGTAGTTTAGAGGCAAAAGGCAGGAGGGAGACAGGTCGATAGTTAGAAAGACAGGTAGGGTCAAGCTTGCTGTTTTTGAGTAATGGTATGACTGTTGCATGTTTGAAGGAGGATGGAAAGGTTCCAGAGCAGAGGGAGGAGTTAAAAATGTGTGTAAGCGTAGGGATTATAGTAGGAGCTAGAGGTTTTAGGAGATGGGAGGGAATGGGGTCAAGAGGGCAAGTGGTAGAGGGAGAAGAGGAGATCAACAGCGACACATCCTCCTCTGAGACAGTGGAAAAAGACTCAAGGAAGGCAGGAGGAGAGTTAGGAAGAGGTGTAGGATGGGGGGAAGAAACAGGGGATGTTCTGCCGTATGGATTCCACCTTTTCCTTAAAATAGTCTGCAAAGTCCTGAGCGGAGATGGAGGAAGGAGAGGCAGCTGAGGGTGGTTTGAGTAGAGTATCAAAGACAGAGAACAGTCGGCGTGGGTTAGACTTGTGCATGTTATTAGTGCAGAAAAGTAGGCTTGTTTAGCTTGCGAGAGGGCAGAGTTGAAACAGGATAGCATAAATTTGTAGTGAAGGAAGTCTGCGAGAGTGTGAGACTTCCTCCAGAGGCGTTCAGAGGAACGAGTGGAGGAACGCAGCATGCGCGTGTGGGAATTTAGCCAGGGTCTAGGGTTAGAAGGGCGAGGGCGGCAGAGAGAAAGCGGGGCATGTAGATCAAGAGATGAGGACAAGACAGAGTTGTACTTTCTGACCAGGTTGTCAGGGTCTGTAGCAGAGCTGAGAGAGGAGAGGGAGGAGTGTAAAGTGGACTCAAAGTCAGGTAAGTGAATAGAGCGCAGGTTTCTGCAGAACCGGGGGGTAGATGGAGGTGGAGAAGGGGAGAAGCGAGATAAAGAGAATGAGATGAGATGATGGTCAGAGAGAGGAAAAGGGGAAATGGAGAAATCAGAGAGAGATAAGTTTTTAGTGAAAACCAGGTCTAAGTAGTGGCCATCCTTGTGGGTGCTGGCTGCAGTCCACTGTTGAAGGCCAAAAGAAGAGGTAAGAGAAAGAAAGCGGGAAGCCCAAGAGAGAGAGGGGTCATCAATGTGGCAATTGAAGTCCCCAAGGAGAAGAACAGGGGAGTCTGAGGAGAGAAAGAAAGAGAGCCAGGATTCAAAGTGAGAGAGAAAGGCAGAAGGGGGATGAGTAGAGGTAGGTGGGCGATAGATGACCGCCACATGAACAGGGAGAGGAGAGAAGATCTGGACAGTGTGAGCCTCAAAGGAGGGAAAAGCAAGAGAGGGGGGAATAGGAAGGGTTCGGTAACGGCAGACAGAGGAGAGCAGGAGCCCCACGCCTCCACCCCTGCCATCAGGGCGCGGTGTGTGTGTGTGTATCAGTGTGTCTGTATCTGTGTGTGTGTGTGTGTGTATCAGTGTGGCTTTTTTGGCGATAAGCTGGTGATAAGTGGCTTATCGCTGCTTACTGCATGAGGGCCTTAGGGAGGATTTGTTCCTTTAAAGTACACCTAGTTTGGCATAGGATTTGGATGTCAGGGTATCAATGTGCAACCCAAATGTTAAATGGGAGTTGAATGATCAGATATTTCAAACAAGTAACAGGGGCTAGGATGGTTTTAGAGCTGGTTTTTATCTGAAGCTCTGTCATTGGTAGCTTTAGCAATTTAGCTCTGGTCCCAAATACCATTGTTACAGTCTTGTCAGTGTTTAAAATCAGTTTGTTTTGGGAAATCCAGTTTCAAGTCTCAAAAATCAGATTGAAGTATGTGTTCAAGGTCAGAGAGGCGAGGGCTGCGTGCATATAGGATAAGATCTAAGGCCTCTCACAATAACCCGTTAGGAATATTAATTCCTCATCTATCCGACATAAGTATAAAATATAGTCTACCAAGACCCCTAATACAGAGTTACCCACCTTATACGGGAGCAGCTGCCAGACGAGTATAGTAAATGTATCTTATTTCTTTTGCCACTGGAGGGCAGCGTGGAGGTGCAAGGAGTGGCGCCCGTAAGGACGACGTGCCAGTTAGGCGGAAGGAGAAGCGCACACACTTTTATGTGAAACGGATATATTTGGGGAGGGATTTAGGAGTCTGAGTAAGAAAATTAACCATTTAAATATGTACAGATTTAATCCCACTTTTGGAAATTAGGGATGTTGCCTAAAAGTTTGAGAATGCATAAAGTGCCACCCATGGGCTTTAATGAAGCAGCATTTGTGGGCTAAATGGAACAGCATTCTGTATAAAGGTATTTTGGACTCGATATAAATAATTGATGCCAAAACTAATATTAAGTAAATTGAGAATGGAAAAATCTTCAACACAAACGTACAGAATGTGATATTCTGAGAGATCTTACAGATGTTATCAAATCCCACAATGAATATATAGAAAATGTCTGTGAAACGAGTCAAAACAAATATGCCAATAAAACGTTTAATTGGGAGATACAGGGGCCACAATTCAGGTCATTTAGCTGAAAGAAGAGAAGCCGGTCAGCCGGTAGAGCAGGTCCGCCGTCAGCCGGTAGAGCAGGTCAGCAGGTCAGCCAGTAGAGCAGGTCGGCCGGTACAGCAGGTCAGCCGGTCAGCTCTGAGATCAGCATTACTTATATCTCCTAAACGTTGTCCCCTGCATGTAATGCGCAGAACAGCCTACACTGCATATACTGTACATGAGATACTTAACCCTTTCTTTTCGCTCGACTCTAATCTGAATGATTTGCAAATTGGTTTGTAATTAGAGAGATATTTGTAGCAGAATCCCATGTATGTTCTTTTTACCTTTTTAGATACCATTTTGTGTAATAAAAGATATGAGATCAGAGGGGCTTCCTGTTTGCACTCGTGTTTTGGCAGAAGTGTATATGTGACCCTATAAACCTTCTTCACACCCGGGCTTGGCAGCGTGACACTAGTGCAGCGATCTGGGGAAGAATCACTGAGCTGTTAGCAATAGATACAACGGATAGAAAAGACACTACACATAGGTTGGATTAAAGAGAGTATTTTATTAAAATAATGAATCTCTTTGCTGGGAGGGGCCTGCAGCACATTGCAGAGCGATATAGTAACACGCAGAGCAATGCATTGCAGGCCCCTCCGGCAGCAAAGGGGTGAAGACCCCTGCAGGGTGTATAAAGATCTCACTGATAATTCATGCACAAAGGGTAGTTTGTTGCTGTGATCCAGAGGAAGGCGAAACATAACCCCTGCTGTGCAATGGGGGAAAAAATTCCTTCCTGACCCCATTAAATGGCGATCGGATGGTCCCTGGATCACTGCGCAGTGAGATCAGATGGAGCAGCACAGATCAGCGTTGTTATACACAGGGGCACACTCGGTATATAGAGATGCGGGTGATGGGGCCCTTGTGCCCCTGTGTATAACTCACCTGCTCCCCCATCCCCCTGCATATCTATCCCATTCACCCCTTTTCCTCCCGCATACCTCGCAGGGCCGGCCGGCCATTAGGCGGTGAGGAGGGAAATCTGTTAGCCAGCTTGTGAGAATAGAAAGTAATCCATATACGGGGATGTGGATAAGAACCATGAAGGTCATTTTATATGGGTCCCAGAACATTGCTTTATATGAAGTATCATTACACTAATTAGTAGAGCTGTTACCATTTTGAAAAATAGCACGTTCTGGCCGACATGTTTCTTTTATCTACAAATGATAAATGAAAAAGTGGATTAAACGTTATAGGTGGGTCGTGCGCGCGCAATATATATATTATATATAGAGGGATCAGTACCGTGTATAGCCGAGCTCAATAATCAAAAAAATAAATAGATGATACCGTTCTGTGGCTAACGAATGCTTTTTTATTTGTGCGAGCTTTCGAGATACACTGATCTCTTCTTCCGGCGAGGTACATGAATGAAGCAAGCAAAAGGTATACTTTAAAAACAGTGTCTCTTGGAAGTTATCTGTGATGGTCTCCCCCGGTGTGATGTGTTTTATGCATAGAGACAGCTGGGTGTGCATAGATATAGCAAAGTATGTTAAAGTACGCTGCGGGTCATGTGACGCACCCTCGTCAAATGCCGCTGAGGTCACATGACGTCGAATCATGGAAGGTGGGGGGCGGCGAGCAACGGAAGGGGCGGAGCTGCAAAAGTTTGTGCCTCCCCTGGGATAACCAGAAAGTAGATATAGTGATATAGCAATTTGGTTGTGGCTAGAGAGAGATGATAATGGCAGTGGAATTAGTGGTCAGAATAAAAGAAAGTTGCAAATTAACTAAAAAAGTAGCTGTACATAACTATAATCAAACTCTATGCCTAAACACATAAAAGTCAGAAAACTAGCTATAATAGATAGTTATTAACTCAATCATAAAAGGGATCCCAATTCGGGCGTCCTCTGGACCCTGGCAGCTCTCTTCAGGGAACAACACCTCCGACGATAGATATCTAAACAAAAAAAAAAAAGAGAGAAAGCGCTCCGCAGTCCATGTGTAAATTCGGTTGTTAAACAATTTCATTTCCTGGACAAGATAAAAATAGCAAACTCAAAACAATCCGTTTGGTAAACAAGCATGTCGTGAGACAGGCTCGGGCCGTGTCGGTTAATCCGGAGTAACTCCTGCAGTCTAGAATTTGGACGATGACGGGAAACTCGATAGGGCTGCAGCCCCGTCGCAGTGTGTGGTCCCCAGGCATAGCTGTGGTATGTTGTGGTTCCACAGTAATCCGGTGTCTCGTTTGGTCGTCGTACCAAACTCCCTTCCGGACGTCAGGACGTATAGGTGTGGCAATAGCACGAGACAGAAAGTTACTGAGGTGGGGTTGGATGCCCCCTCGTTATTTCTTGTTTATAATAAATAATACTATATTTTAATCTCTGGTGCGATTGTGTGCATTTTTCGCTTCTGTATGCACAGTGCCTTAACAGATGTGCATCATGAAAAAAATGCACGGTGGATCGGGATGTGAGGTAGTGGAAAGGACAGTCCCGCGCCGGAACGTAATTGCCCGCACCAATATATTAGTGACACGCCCCCAATCGCACCCGCTGCAGGCCGGTTCACCTTCTCTCTCTCTCTCTCTCATCTCTCTCTCTTCTACTTCGGTTTGCTCCGTGTCTGGTCTCTCTCTGTGTTACTCGTGTCAGCTCTCTGTGTGTCCGGTACTTGGGTGTCATCTGTGTCTTGCTCTATCCTGTGTCTCTGTCTCTCTCTGGGTGTCTCTGGTTCTTCTGTGTCTCTGTGGTCTCTGTCAAAAGAACAATTCAGTATTGCCAAAGCAGGATAGGACATGCAGATACTAGGGGGTACGGTTATAATGGTTATACAGTACATTATTTTGTCTTCTCTCTCTCTGGTACTGCTCTCTCTCATCTGTTGTGCTATATCCCTATGGCCTCATTCGTCTCCTCTCAGTTCTCGGTGCCGGTCTTCTTCTGTGTCTCTCCTTCAGTCACTTCATTCTGTCTTAATTCTTCTCTCTATCTTCTCTGTCTCGGCTCTCTCATTCTTGTCTCTCTCTCCATCCTAGTATGATAGGTACAGTATGTTCCAACTCTATTTTTTGCTCTTCTTTTCCGTTTGAGAGGAGGGAGTCCCTCACCTCTTCAGCCACACACCAGGAACGCTGGATTGCTTTCAGACGCTCGTAGAGGCGGATACAGTTTTGGATTGCAGGCACTGATTTATCTGGTAAGTACCGCAACATGCTTGAACAAGGGCCGTAGACATTTATTTGATGGTTTAGATTATCATTGTCTGTGGTTGTTAGTTATTGGTAATTAGAGTTTTTTGATGTGTTACGAATCAAATACATTTTGAAGTAGTAATCCCCTCCGAACTGGGCATTCCTGGCCAATATGCCCTGGCTGTAAGGTTTGAAGGGCACCAAGCAAGCCCCCACCTCTATACACACTAAACTGCAGGGGCATCAGAGTGTCTTGTTGTCATGGCAAGGGGGGTGTGTCACGTGATGTAATTTGTTTAATAAATTATTTTTTAAGGTGTCCCGGTTTTTCATTTTCGAAAATCTGGTCACCCATTGATCAAGCAGAAAAAGTGAAGAAAACAATTGTAGTTTTGCTAATGGAGTCATTTTTGGCATATCATTAGCTTTGGAGGAGACCCATTAATATGAAGAAAATAACAACGATTCCCAATGTAGCCCCCATTCTGGGCCAATCGCAGATCGGGCCCCCCTCCTCTGACTAGGGTTCTGGCTACGTGTCTGAGTGTGGGCCTACCTGCTGGACAGGGGGGCCTGAGTCTCCGCGATGGTATGGGGGATGAAGGATCAGGTTTCTGGGTTGAATGCCTCCGTTCTCATCAGAGCAGGATGAAATTTCTCTCAGAAGGACTTGGAGAGACTGGAAACGGGAGGCAGGTAAATGCAAATGAGGTTTAATACAGATAAATATAAGGTTATGCATTTGGGATGCAAGAATAAAAAGGCGACTTCAAATTAAATGGAGATATATTGGGGGAACCTTGATGGAGAAGGATTTAGGGGTTGCTTAGACAGCAGGCTTAGCAATAGTGCCCAATGTCATGCAGTAGACTGCAACGGCAAACAAGATCTTATCTTGCATCAACGGGCAAATGGATGGAGGGAAGTAGACATAATTATGCCCCTTACAAAGCATAGTAAGACCACACCTTGAATATGGAGTACATTTGGGCACCAATCCTAAGGAAAAGACATTGGAACTAGAGAGAGTGCAGGAAAGAGCCACCAAATAATAAAAGGGGATGGACATTTAACTTATGAGGAGAGGTAGCTATATTGGATTTTTACATTGAAAAGGGCGTTAAGAGGGGATATGATAACTAATACAAATATATTCAGGGACCAATAACAAGGAGCTTTCAAAAGAACTATCATCCCAAGGGCAGTACAAAGGACTCGGGGCCATCCCTTAAGGTTGGAGGAAAGGAAATTTCACCAGCAACAAAGGAGGAAAGGGTTCTTTACAGTAAGGGCAGTTAAAAATGTGGAACTCATTACCCATGGAGACTGTGATGGCAGATACAATAGATTTGTTCAAAAAAAGGTTGGACATCTTTTTAGATGGGACAGGTATCAGGGTATACCAAATAGTATATATGGAGGATGTTGCATCCGGGGATTAATCCGATTGCCAATTCTTGGAGTCAGGAAGGGAATTAATTTTTCCCCTTAAATGGGGTTTTTTGTTGCCTTCCTTGGATCAATAGTAAGTAAGATAAGATTAAGTATCTGTTTGTCTGAATTTAGCATAGGTTGAACTTGATGGAACGTACGTCTTTTTTCAACCTCATCTATTATGTAACTATGTATGTAAGGTGCAGCGCCTCCATTCTGAGCCCAGAATACGGTGGAATCCTTCAGAGAGTCCCCCCCCCCCTCGGGATAGAGATTCCAAGTCTCACACTGTATCTTTTAAAAGCAGCCGCAGCTTTATCACCAGCAGCAGATAGCAGCAACAATACTACAATCGTACAGGGGGCTCCTCCACACAGGATGCTCTCCCTCGGATGGTACGGTCCCTGCCACCACCCCGGTCAAGGGCACCAGGGTGGGGTAGCTCTCCCTCGCCCCCTAAACAGGGTGAGAGGAATTTGGTCCACCTCCATAACTAAGGTTGCCTCAGCTCTACTCAGAGGATGATGGTCCCCTTCTCCAACGGCCAATTGATATAGGCTCTCTCGTCACCCGGGACCAGCAGGTGACAGACTCAGCAGACTATAACTTGGACGAATCTGAACTCTGACCACACACTCTTAAATAGGAAGTGCACTGCTCTGTTATGTATTCAGGCACTGCCCCTGGTCTTCTGCTGACCAACAGGGTCAGGTACCAATTAGACGGAAGTCCCGTATTAGCATAAACTAAACAGGAGTTCCATGGATCTGCATTATAAGACTGTAGCTCTGCAGCCAGGGATTCCTTCCAGCTGATTGTTGGAACTTATGTGATGATGTATGTCAGCAACGCTTGTATAGCGCTTCACGTAGTGCTGTCTATAAAATACAATATTATCAACAGCTATGGGTAAGTGCTCTTCAGAATACTGTAAAGACATTAAGAGCTCGGGAGAAATCAATTAGGTAGAAGAACGACAGAGACATAGGAGTAACAATACTAGTAAGCTCTGCAGGGGGCGATTTCATGTCTGGTATACTCTTTGTTTGTTGCTGTTCTTTAAGCAAATTCTCTGTACTGTATTGCCTCTCTTATAAAGCGCTATATAAATAAATATTTACATATAATATATCTTAATGCATCTTAAGACACCTTAGAGTTCCCTCTATAAGACACTTATGGTTCACTCAAGTGAATAGTCTGTAAGTAGGGTGACCATTCGTCCCGGTTTTGCCGGGACAGTCCCGTTTTTCTGCCCTGTCCCGATTTTAGCTCCGTCCGGTTTTATTGTCCGATTTTTGTCCCTGGTCCGGTATTGCGGGGCCGGCAGCGGCTGTGAGGAGAATGCGGCGGCCGGTGGTAAGTATTTTCTAGTGGGGTGTGTGAATGCTGCCGGGGGGGAGACTGAATGAAGGAGAATGCGGGGGCGGACTTAGAATGCCGGCCGGCCCGCAGGGGATTGGTTGCAGGCAGGTCAGAGGAAGCCGGGGGCGGGACTTCCGCTTTGTGCAGAGCACAAGGTTCCCGCTCACGGCTCCTCTGTTCGGGTGAGTGTCCCTTTCTGTCCCGGGTCCCAGCCAGGGGGGGTAATGGAGGTGGTAGGGGGGGTGGCCCTACCTGTACCACTTGTACCTTTGCCCCTGGCGCTCCCACCATTGCCCCCCCGGCGCTCCCACCATTGCCCCATCGGCACTCCCACCTTTGCCCCCCGGGCTCCACCTTTGCCCCCGCGCTCCCACTTGCCACATGGCACTCCACCGCCCCTCATGCCCCGGCGTCCATTTGCCCCCACGGCAGTCACAGTTGCCACCGCGATCCAACTTTGCCCTCGGAGATAACAAATTTGTGCTGTGTGTGTGTGTGTAAGTTGTAATGGTGTGTTTCAAGTTTGTGTGGTATACATTGTGGGTGTGTGTGTTGTGTATAAGCTGTTGGGTGGATGTTTGGTGTGAGTGTGGTGTGAGTGGTGTGAGTGTGGAGTCGTGTTGTGTGTGTGTGTGTGTGTGTGTGTGTGTGTGTGTGTGTGTGTGTAGTGTGTGTGATGGTGTGTGGTGTGTGTGGGTGTCTTGTGTGTTGTGTGTGTGTGTGTGTGTGAGGTGTGATGGATGTAGTGTGTGTGTGTGTGTGTGGGTGGTGGGTTGATGGGTGGAGTGTGTGGGGGGGGGGGTGTGGGTGTGGGTGTGTATATTGTGGGTGTCGTGTGGGGGGATGTGTTTAGGGTGTGCTGTGTGTGGGTGTGTGGGTTGTGTGTGTATGTGTTTGGGGTGTGTGGTTTGTGTGTGTGTTGTGGTGTGGTGTGTGTGTATATGTGTGTGTGTGTATATGTGTGTGTGGGGTGTTTGTGTGTGTGGTGTGTGTGTGTGTGTGGTGTGTGTTTGGTGTGTGTGTGTGTGGTGTGTGTGTGGTGTGTGTGTGTGGGTTAGTGTGTGTGTGTTGTGTTTAGTGTGTGTGTGTTAGTGTGTGTGTGTGTGTATGTGTGGTGTGTGTTGTGGGTGTGTGTGGGTGATGTGTGTGTGTGTGTGTGTGTGTGTTGTGTGTGTGAATAAGTGTGTGTGTGGTGTGTGAGGTTTGGGTGTGTGTGTGGTGTGTGTGTGTGTGTGTGTGGGTGGGGTGTGTGGTGTGGTGATGTGTGTGGTGAATCAGTGTGTGTGGTTGTGTGTGTGTGTGTGTGTGTGTGTTTGTGTGGTGTGTGTGTGTGTGTGGTGTGTATAGTGGGTGGGTTGTGTGTGTGTGTGTGTATCAGTGTGTCTGTATCTGTGTGTGTGTGTATTATGTTATGTTTTTATTTATATAGCGCCATTAGTGTACATAGCGCTTCACAGTAGTAATACATGTGGTAATCAAATAAATAACAGATATATATATAACATATCATGGGAATAAGTGCTTTAGACATAAAAGTAACATTTCGGAAGAGGAGTCCCTGCCCCGAGGAGCTTACAGTCTAATTGGTAGGTAGGGAGAACGTACAGAGACAGTAGGAGGGAGTTCTGGTAAGTGCGTCTGCAGGGGGTCAAGCATTATGTATCGTGTTTAGAATATCCACAGTGCTATTCATATGCTTCTTTAAGCAAGTGTGTCTTAAGGTGGGTCTTAAAGGTGGATAGAGAGGGTGCTAGTCGGGTACTGAGGGGAAGGCATTCCAGAGATGTGGGGCAGTCAGTGAAAAAGGTTTTAAGGCGGGAGAGGGCTTTAGATACAAAGGGGGGTAGAAAGAAGACATCCTTGAGAAGAACGCAAGAGTCTGGATGGTGCATACCGAGAAATTAGGGATGAGATGTAAGGAGGGGCAGAAGAATGTAAAGCTTTAAAAGTGAGGAGAAGAATGGAGTGTGAGATGCGGGATTTGATCGGAAGCCAGGAGAGGGATTTCATGAGGGGAGATGCTGAGACAGATCTAGGAAAGAGTAGAGTGATTCTGGCAGCAGCATTTGGATAGATTGTAGGGGAGACAGGTGAGAGGCAGGAAGGCCGGACAGCAGGAGGTTACAGTAATCAAGACGGGGAGAGAATGAGGGCCTGAGTCAGAGTTTTAGCAGTCGAACAAAAGAGGAAAGAGGCGTATCTTAGTTATATTGCGGAGGAAAAAGCAACAAGTTTTAGAAATGTTTTGAATGTGAGGGGCGAATGTGAGAGAGGAGTCGAACGTGACCCCTAGGCAGCGTGCTTGGGCTACTGGGTGAATGATTGTAGTTCCAACAGTAATGTGGAAGGAGGGGTTAGGGCAGGTCAGGTTTGGGAGGAAGTGTGAGGAGCTCGTTTTAGCCATGTTGAGTTTAAGGCGTCGGAGGGCCATCCAGGATGATATAGCAGAGAGACATTCAGAAACTTTGGTTTGTACAGCAGGTTGTAAGGTCAGGTGTTGAAAAGTATATTTGTGTGTCGTCGGCCATAGAGGTGATAATTAAACCCAAAAGATGTTATTAGGTCACCTAGAGAGAGTGTGTACAGAGAAAAGAGAAGAGGTCCCAGGACAGAGCCCTGGGGTACCCCCAAGAGAGATCAATAGAGGAGGAGGAGGTGTTAGCAGAGAAGAGACACTAAAAGTACGATGGGAGAGGTAGGTAGTGAGATCCAGGATAGAGCTTTGTTCCGAATACCTAGAGTATGGAGAATGTGGAGGAGAAGAGGGTGGTCCACGGTGTCAAATGCTGCAGAGAGGTGCGAGTAAATGAGCAGAGTGTAATGACCTCTGTCTTTGGCAGCATGGAGGGTCGTCAGTTATTTTAGTGAGGGTTGTTCCGTGTGGAGTGAGCAGTGCGGGGAAGCCAGATTGTAGAGGGTCTAGGAGAGAATAAGTGTTGAGAAAATGGAGAGCAAGCGAGAGAATACAAGACGTTCAAGTAGTAGTTTAGAGGCAAAAGGCAGGAGGGAGGACAGGTCGATAGTTAGAAAGACAGGTAGGGTCAAGCTTGCTGTTTTGAGTAATGGTATGACTGTTGCATGTTTGAAGGAGGATGGAAAGGTTCCAGAGCAGAGGAGGAGTTAAAAAATGTGTGTAAGCGTAGGGATTATAGTAGGAGCTAGAGGTTTTAGGAGATGGGAGGGAATGGGGTCAAGAGGGCAAGTGATAGAGGGAGAAGAGGAGATCAACAGCGACACATCCTCCTCTGAGACAGTGGAAAAAGACTCAAGGAAGGCAGGAGGAGAGTTAGGAAGAGGGTGTAGGATGGGGGGAAGAAAACAGAGGGGATGTTCTGCCGTATGGATTCCACCTTTTCCTTAAAATAGTCTGCAAAGTCCTGAGCGGAGGTGGAGGAAGGAGGAGGCAGCTGAGGGTGGTTGAGTAGAGTATCAAAGACAGAGAACAGTCGGCGTGGGTTAGACTTGTGCATGTTGATTAGTGCAGAAAAGTAGGCTTGTTTAGCTTGCGAGAGGGCAGAGTTGAAACAGGATAGCATAAATTTTAGTGAAGGAAGTCTGCGAGAGTGTGAGACTTCCTCCAGAGGCGTTCAGAGGAACGAGTGGGGAGGAACGCAGCATGCGCGTGTGGGGAATTTAGCCAGGGTCTAGGGTTAGAAGGGCGAGGGCGGCAGAGAGAGAAAGCGGGGGATGTAGATCAAGAGATGAGGACAAGACAGAGTTGTACTTTCTGACCAGGTTGTCAGGGTCTGTAGCAGAGCTGAGAGAGGAGAGGGAGGAGTGTAAAGTGGACTCAAAGTCAGGTAAGTGAATAGAGCGCAGGTTTCTGCAGAACCGGGGGGTAGTAGATGGAGGTGGAGGAGAAGGGAGAAGCTAGATAAAGAGAATGAGATGAGTGATGGTCAGAGAGAGGAAAAGGGGAATGGAGAAATGAGAGAAATCAGAGAGAGAGAAGTTTTAGTGAAAACCAGGTCTAAGTAGTGGCCATCCTGTGGGTGCTGGCTGCAGTCCACTGTTGAAGGCCAAAAGAAGAGGTAAGAGAAAGAAAGCGGGAAGCCCAAGAGAGAGAGGGGTCATCAATGTGGCAATTGAAGTCCCCAAGGAGAAGAACAGGGGAGTCTGAGGAGAGAAAAGAAGAGAGCCAGGATTCAAAGTGAGAGAGAAGGCAGAAAGAAGGGGATGAGTAGAGGTAGGTGGGCGATAGATGACCGCCACATGAACAGGGAGAGGAGAGAAGATCTGGACAGTGTGAGCCTCAAAGGAGGGAAAAGCAAGAGAGGAGGGGGGATAGGAAGGGTTCGGTAACGGCAGACAGAGGAGAGCAGGAGCCCCACGCCCCACCCCTGCATCAGGGCGCGGTTGGTTGTGGTGTATCAGTGTGTGTCTGTATTGTGTGTGTGTGGTATCAGTGGTGGTTTTTTGGCGATAAGCTGGTGATAAGTGGCTTATCGCTGCTTACTGCATGAGGGCCTTAGGGAGGATTTGTTCCTTTAAAGTACACCTAGTTTGGCATAGGATTTGGATGTCAGGGTATCAATGTGCAACCCAATGTTAAATGGGAGTTGAATGATCAGATATTTCAAACAAGTAACAGGGGCTAGGATGGGTTTAGAGTGCTGGTTTTTATCTGAAGCTCTGTCATTGGTAGCTTTAGCAATTAGCTCTGGTCCATCCAAATACCATTGTTACAGTCTTGTCAGTGTTTAAAATCAGTTTGTTTTGGGAAATCCAGTTTCAAGTCTCAAAAATCAGATTGAAGTATGTGTTCAAGGTCAGAGAGGCGAGGGCTGCGTGCATATAGGATAAGATCTAAGGCCTCTCACAATAACCCGTTAGGAAATTAATTCCTCATCTATCCGACATAAGTATAAAATTAGTCTACCAAGACCCCTAATACAGAGTTACCCACCTTATACGGGAGCAGCTGCCAGACGAGTATAGTAAATGTATCTTATTTTTTTTGCCACTGGAGGGCAGCGTGGAGTTGCAAGGAGTGGCGCCCGTAAGGACGACGTGCCAGTTAGGCGGAAGGAGAAGCGCACACACTTTTATGTGAAACGGATATATTGGGGAGGGATTTAGGAGTCTGAGTAAGAAAATTAACCATTTAAATATGTACAGATTTAATCCCACTTTTGGAAATTAGGGATGTGTTGCCTAAAAGTTTGAGAATGCATAAAGTGCCACCCATGGGCTTTAATGAAGCAGCATTTGTGGGCTAAAGGGAACAGCATTCTGTATAAGGTATTTGGACATCGATATAAATAATTGATGCCAAAAAACTAATATTAAGTAAATTGAGAATGGAAAAATCTTCAACACAAACGTACGAATGTGATATTCTGAGAGATCTTACAGATGTTATCAAATCCCACAATGAATATATAGAAAAATGTCTGTATAGAACGAGTCAAACAAGAATATGCCAATAAAACGTTTAATTGGGAGATACAAGGGCCACAATTCAGGTCATTTAGCTGAAAGAAGAGAAGCCGGTCAGCCGGTTTAGAGCAGGTCAGCCGGTCAGCAGAGAGCAGGTCAGCAGGGTCAGCAGAAGAGGCAGGTCAGGCCGTGGTAGAGAGGTCAGCCGGTCAGCTCTGAGATCAGCATTACTTATATCCCTAAACGTTGTCCCTGCATGTAATGCTGCAGAACAGCCTACACTGCATATACTGTACATGAGATATTAACCCTTTCTTTTCGCTCGACTAATCTGAATGATTTGCTAATTGGTTTGTAATTAGAGAGATATTTGTAGCAGAATCCCATGTATGTTATTTTTACCTTTTTAGATACCGTTTGTGTAATAAAAGATATGAGATCAGAGGGGCTTCCTGTTTGCACTCGTGTTTTGGCAGAAGTGTATATGTGACCCTATAAATCTCCCTCACACGGGCTTGGCAGCGTGCAAGAGTGCAGCGTCCTGGGGAAGAATCACTGAGCTGTTAGCAATAGATACAACGGATAGAAAAGACACTACACATA
This sequence comes from Ascaphus truei, assembly GCA_036426205.1. Lineage (NCBI taxonomy): Eukaryota > Metazoa > Chordata > Amphibia > Anura > Ascaphidae > Ascaphus > Ascaphus truei. The sequence goes on along the minus strand of WSYH01007765.1, from coordinate 16,374 downwards.
GGTTTGATTAAAGAGAGTATTTTATTTAAATAATTAATATCTATGCTGGCAGGGGCCTGCAGCACATTGCAGAGCGATATAGTAACACGCAGAGCAATGCACTGCAGGCCCCTCCGGCAGCAAAGGGGTGAAGACCAATGCAGGGTGTATAAAGATCTCACTGATAATTCATGCACAAAGGGCAGTTTGTTGCTGTGATCCAGAGGAAGGCGAAACATAACCCCTGCTGTGCAATGGGGGAAAAAATTCCTTCCTGACCCCACTAAATGGCGATCGGGTGGTCCCTGGATCACTGCGCAATGAGATCAGATGGATCAGCACAGATCAGCGTTGTTATACACAGGGGCACACACAGTATATAGAAATGAGGGTGATGGGGCCCTTGTGCCCCTGTGTATAACTCACCTGCTCCCCCATCCCCCTGCATATCTATCCCATTCACCCCTTTTCCTCCTGCATACCTCGCAGGGCCGGCCGGCCATTAGGCGGTCGCCTAGCGCGCAGAGGTCCTAGGGGCGCATTAATAATCATTATTATTTTTTCCTCTTATTATTTTTATTATTTTTATCTTTTTTTTTAAATTATATTCTTTTTTTTACCAGTATTTTGGCGCCCTTTTATTTTTATTTTGCGTCGCGCTGGGGTGCGGTCGCACCCCCTGCAGCCCGATATCTACGCCACTGTTTATTTATTTACTTTTATTTATCTTATTATTTTTTATACAACTGGGGCACAAATTTTAAGTTTCGCCTCGGGCGCATGAAACCCGTGCTCCGGCCCTGCTCCTTGTTCTCTCTCTCCCTCTCACGCCCAATATCCCTATCTCCCTCTACTACCTGCCCCTCCCGCAGCCTTCCTGATCTTATCTGCCTCTCCTGCGGTCAAACCAACTTCTCAGGGCCCCTAGAATACCCCTGTATCTTCGCCCTGGCTCCTCTGCTACCTGCTCCTGGCTTCTTCTCCGCCTAAAAAAGGTGAAGCAGCAGATCTGTCCGCACCTCTCGTATTCTCCTACCTGCTCCCGGGGTCTTCTCCGCCTAAAAAAGGTGAAGCAGCAGATCCGGCCACACCTGTCGTATGCTCCTTGGTCATCGTACACCACGTCTGCGTCATCGGCCGCCTTGTAGCCCACCTCATTGTTCCACTTGACGCCCGCTTTGTCGTATGCCTCGTCGTCCGCCTCGTAGCCCGCCTCGTCGTCTGGTGGCACAAAGGGCACCACCTTCGTGCGTGTCCTGATCTGCAGGAGACATGAAGTGTTTGTAACCAGGGACAGTGATACTCTGTATCGCAAGAGCTCCTGTGCCACTTATACCCCATCCCCAATACCACGTTATACCGCCCTCCACAGGGCAAATACCCGTTATACCCACCTCCCCAGGCCCAGTACCCAGTTATACAACCCTCCCAAGGCCCAGTACCCTGTTATACGCCCCTCCCCAGGCCCAGTACTCGTTATACCCACCTCACCAGGCCCAGTATCCGTTATACCCACCTCACCAGGCCCAGTACCCATTATATACCCCTCCCCAGAAGGTCATGTTTCTATTTATCAAAAATACATTGAGTTACCTCTGGTTTTCAGGCATGTCCTGGGGGCGTTATCACAGAGACACAGAAACGTCGCTGAGTTTGGGTTAGTAACTCCCTTAACCTCTCAGCAGTTGAATTCCCCATTAGGCGCTTAGCACGTTAAAAACAAGCGTTGCTATTTCTCTGCATGAAGTTGCAGGTAATTGGAAGAGTTACACAGTGACGGCTATTTCATCACTCACCTTCTTCCCCCGAAACGGTCTTTTCTGTCTTATTTCCGGCTTCACATCGGATATCCATATCCATTCTTGGCCTCTGATCTGTATGCAGGACAATGCTTTAAGACAGGGTTGCACAACCTTTTCCCCCTGCTACCCCCTCCACCTTCCCCACCTTGTCTCCGACGTTCTGATGTAACGACGTCATGTGATATCACGTTGCTATGGCAATGCCACATCATGTGACGCCATGTTGCTGTCGCCAGAAGCCGCCGGAGACAAGGAAAGGGAACTTACAGAGGCCTTGCGCGCGATCTCCAGCATTTAATTTAAATGCTGTGGGGAAGAGCGAGGGGCCTCTGTAAGCGCCGAGCCCCTCCTCCCAAGAAAATGTCGCGCCCCTCGATTTGCGCACCCCTGCTTTAAGAGATATTCTGGGACCCTCCAACTCCTCCATCGGACCCTTCCTCATATTGACTGACCTTGCAGTGCTCTGCACTAACTTGCACTGACCTGCTATGGTGCCTCTCAAAATACCATGCTAACTCATTCTGAACATACATGTGTCCTTTCTACATGTTACTCAGCTTGTATGGGCCACAGACAGCTTTCCCGGGGTCCAGGACTAATTTCCACCGGAGACACTCACCCATGGGTCGGCGACTTTGCGAGAACACACACCCCCAACCTGTTTTCTCTTGCACTGCCATAGACAACAACATTTCGGCCTGCTGGTCTTTCTCAGGTAAAGTGGCTAAACCCACTAAATCCAGCAAAGAAAGGCCAGCAGCCGAAACATTGTAGTCTGTGGCACAATAAATTATCTTTTTTTATTCAAATCCGTGTGCCCTTTCTCATCAATCATATTGTATCCATTGGACGAAATGCCGGTCTTCCCTGAGACTAAGGGGCACCGGTAAAAGTATCACTACTTATTGTTTTTTTTTGGTGTGCAGCAAATCCCCATCATTTTTGCGTTCTCTTGCTCTGCCCCAATCTGACACACCACCTTGCTCTCTCACCCCCCTCTTAGACTACCCCGTCACCCTTTCCTTCCTCAAAGGTTGTCCTTTAATCAGATCTTACCCAAATTGTCTCCATCTCCCTTGGAAATGTTCTGTCTTTAAGCTGTGCGGCTCCTCTTGATCCGAACTTTCTTAGCTTTAGGTTTCGGCTCCGAGGGTCTAAAAAATAAGCGACTCCGAAAAGATGTGAAATATGCGCACGGGTCCTAATGGGGCACTGAGGGGGAGACTTAAATACTAGTAAATATAATCTACTGTGCTAACAAATATAATCTATTAACTAACAAATATAACTTATTAAACTAAGAAATATAATTTATTAAACTAACAAATATAACTTATTAAACTAAGAAATATAACTTATTAAACTAAGAAATATAATTTA
>WSYH01007765.1:464-13200 GCA_036426205.1 Ascaphus truei | reverse complement strand
GAATCTAGTAAACTAAAGAATACATATCTATTAAACTAAATACATATCTATTCAAACTAAATAAATAATCTATTTAAAAACAATAAAATTAAAAGCTGGAGAAATGATACGTCAACCAAGCAACAGATGTGATGCCAATGAGCGTTGAACTCCTTGCAGATCCACCGTCAGCTGGTTGTGGCAGAAAGTGGTGACATACAGTAGAACAGAGTGGTTGAGCTGTAACCACGGCAGTCAGGTCAGAAATCAACACAATATTTTTTGAAATTTAGAATGAGAATGTTCTGTATGTCACATTCTGGGCTCAGACTCTGAGCCCTGTCACATGTTAGCAGCTTGTGATAATAGAAAGTATCCATATACTGGGATGTGATAAGAAACATGAAGGTCATTTTATATGGGTCCCATAACCTGCTTTATATGAAGTATCATTTTACACTAATTAGTAGAGATGGTTACATTTTGAAAAATAGCACTTCTGGCGACCATTGTTCATTTTTCTACAAATGATAAATGAAAAAGTTGGATTAAAACGTTATATGTTGTGTGCGCGCGCAATATATATATAATAGAGGTATCAGTACCGTGTTAGCCGAGCTTCATAATCAAAAATAAATAGATGATACCGTTCTGTGGCTAACGAAATGCTTTTATTTGTGCGAGCTTTCGAGATACACTGATCTCTTCTTCCGGCGATGTTACAATGAATGAAGCAAGCAAAAGGTATATCTAAAAACAGTGTCTCTTGGAATGTTATCTGTGCTGGTCCTCTCCCCGGTGTGGATGTGTTTTATGGCCTAGAGACAGCTGTGTGTGCATAGATATAGCACAGTATGTTAAATTACGCTGCGGGGTCATGTGACGTCACCCTCGTCAAATGCCGCTGCAGGTCACATGACGCCGCCTCATGGTAAGGTGGGGGGGCGCGAGCACCGCAGGGGGCGAGCTGCAAAAGTTTGTGCTCCCCTGGTATAACCAATAAATAATATAGGAATAGCAATTGGTTGTGGCTAAGAGAGAGATTATAATGGCAGTGAGAATTAGTGGTCAGAATTAATAACAGTGCAATTACTAAAAAAGCTGTAATAAAATAATAATAACATCTATGCCTAAACACCATAAAAGTCCAGAAACTCTACTCTAAATAGCTATGTTATAACTCAATCATAAAAGGATCCAATTCGGGCGTCCCTGGAGCCCTGCAGCTCTCTTCAGGGAAACAACCACTCCTCGATAGATATCTAAACAAAAAAAGAAGAGAAAAGCGCCGCTCCATGTGTAATTCGGTTTAACAATTTCATTTCCTGACAAGATAAAAATAGCAACTCACAAACTCCGTTTGGTAAAGCATTGTTGAGACAGGCCTCGGGCTCCGTGGTAATCCGGAGTCACTCGCAGTCCAACTTTGGACGATGACCGGGAAACTCGATAGGCTGCGCCCCTCGCAGTGTGGTGGTCTCTTACACGGCAGCATCTGTGGTATGTGTGGTTCCACTGTAAGCCTGTCTCGTCTTGGTCGCGTACCAACTTCCCTTCCGGCGTCAGGACGTTACTAGTGTGGCAATAGCAACGAGAAGAAAGTACTGAGGTGGGTTGGATCCCCCTCGGTTATTTCTTGTTTTATTAATAAATATTTACTATTATATTTTATCTCTGGTGCGCATTGTGTGCCATTTTTCTTTTGTCCCTGCACAGTCGCTTCAGATGCGCATCGAAAAAATGCCGGTGGATCTGATGTTAGGTAGGGAAGTGACGTCCGCGCCGGAACGTATTGCCACGCCTCCAAATATTTATTGCCACGTCCCCCAATCGCACTCTCCCGCGCAGGCCCGTGGTCTCTCTCCTCTCCTCTCGTCCTCCTCCTCTCCGTCCTCCCCTCTCTCTCTCTCTCTTCTGTGTCTCGTTCTCTGCCGTGGTCTCTCGCGCTGTGTGTCTCTGTCCTCTCTCTGTGTTGTCCTTCCCTCTCCTCTGTCTTCTCCTCTGTGCTGGCCGTCGTTTCAGTCTTTCTTCTCCTCTGTTCGCTCCTGGTCCTCCTTCTCTGTCTCTCTTGGTCTTCTCTAGGTGATCTCTGTCTCTCTCCAATCGAATCCTCTCAGTCTCTCCGTCTGTGTGTCCTCTTTTGACATCAGGGGATCTCTAGTTTCGGACGTCAGACTCTTCAGCTCGTTTCGATTTCGACAGTATGCAGTTTTGCTTCTCTGTGTGCCCTCCCTGTGTGTCTCTTCCCTCCTGGGTCCGCGAGAAGAACATTTCAATATTGCCAAACGTGAGTAAAGAGTGGGGTGTGGGACAATGATACAATCAACGATCTAGGGGGTACGTATAATGGTTTAATACAGTACATACTTTGCTCTCTCTCCTCTGTGTCTGTCTCTCTCTCGTCCTGTGTCTCTCTCTCCCCTAGGTCCCTCTCTCTGTCTCTCATCTCCTTCTCTGTCCTCTCTCTCTCTGTGTCTCTCTCTCATTCCTCTGTCTCTCATTCTCTGTTCTCTCTCTCATTCTCTGTCTCTCTCTCATTCTCTTCTCTCTCTCTCATCCCTGTATGATAGGTATAGTATGTTCCACTCTATTTTTTTGCTCTTCTTTTCCGTTTGAGAGGGGAGGGAGGCCCTCACCTCTTCAGCCCCCCCCCCAACCACACCAGGAAACGATGGATCTGCTTTCAGTTACCGGGCTCGTAGATGGCGGATACATGTTTGGGATTGCAGGGCACTGATTATCTGGTAAGTAACCCCTCAACTGCAAACAATGCTTGAAAACACAAGGTCCGTAGACACTTTTATATATTTGATGGTTTAGATTATCATGGTCTGTGTTGTTATTTCTTTGGTCTTAGACGTTTTTTTGATGGTTGGTTACGAATCAACTACCTTTTTGAAGTTAGCATCATCCCAATTCCAAATCCCCCTCCCAAAGCAAGACAATGCTTTAAGACAGGGTTGCGCAACCTTTTTCCCCTGCTCCCCCCTCCACCTTCCCCACCTTGTCTCCGACGTTCTGATGTAACGATTTCATGTGATATCACGTTGCTATGGCAATGCCACATCATGTGACGCCACGTTGTTGTCTGTAAGCGCCGAGCCCGAGCCCCTCCTCCCAAGAAAATGTCGTGCCCCTCGATTTGCGCACCCATGTTTTTAGAGATATTCTGGGACCCTCCAACTCCTCCATCGGACCCTTCCTCATATTGACTGACCTTGCAGTGCTCTGCACTGACTTGCACTGACCTGCTATGGTGCCTCTCAAAATACCATGCTAACTCATTCTGAACATACATATGTCCTTTCTACATGTTACTCATTATGGGACCCTATGATAAAATGACCTTCATGTTTCTTATCACATCCCAGTATAGGATACTTTCTATTATCACAAGCTGCTAACATGTGACAGGGCTCAGAGTCTGAGCCCAGAATGTGACATACAGAACATTCTCATTCTAATTTCAAAAATATTGTGTTGATTTCTGACCTGACTGCCGTGGTTACAGCTCAACCACTCTGTTCTACTGTATGTCACCACTTTCTGCCACAACACAGCTGACGGTGGATCTGCAAGGAGTTCAACGCTCATTGGCATCACATCTGTTCTTGGTTGACGTATCATTTCTCCAGCTTTTAATTTTATTGTTTTAAATAGATTATTTATTTAGTTTGAATAGATATTTATTTAGTTTAATAGATATTACTTTAGTTTACTAGATTTATTTCTAAGTTTAATAAGTTATATTTCTTAGTTTAATAAGTTATATTCGTTAGGTTTAATAAATTATATTTCTTTAGTTAACGTTATAATTACTTGTTTCTTAGTTAATAGATTTATATTTTGTTAGCACAGTAGCATATTTACTAGTATTTAAGTCTCCCCCTCAGTGCCCCATTAGGACCCGTGCGCATATTTCACATCTTTTCGGAGTCGCTTATTTTTTAGACCCCTCGGAGCCGAAACCTAAAGGGGTCAGCTAAGAAAGTTCGGATCAAAGGAGCCGCACAGCTTAAAGACAGAACATTTCCAAGGGAGATGGAGACAATTTGGGTAAGATCTGATTAAAGGACATCCTTTGAGAAGGAAAGGGTGACGGGGGAGTCTAAGAGGGGGTGAGAGAGCAAGGTTTGTGTGTGTCAGATTGGGGCGAGAGCAAGAGAACGCACAAAATGAGGGGATTTGCTGCACACCAAAAAAAAACAATAAGTAGTGATACTTTAACCGGTGCCCCTTAGTCTCAGGGAAGACCGGCATTTCGTCCAATGGTACAATATGATGATGGGAAAGGGCACACGGATTTGAATAAAAAAAGATAATTTATTGTGGCCACAGACTACAATGTTTCGGCTGCTGGCCTTTTTCTTTGCTGGATTAGTGGGTTTAGACACTTTACCTGAGAAAGACCAGCAGGCCGAAATGTGTTGTTCTATGGCATGCAGAAGAGAAACAGTTGGGGGGGGGGTCTCGCAAAGTCGCCGACCATGGGTGAGTGTCCCGGTGGTGAAACTAGTCCTGGACCGGGAAAGCTGTCTGTGGCCCATACAAGCTGAGTACATGTAAAAAGGACCACATGTATGTTCAGAATGAGTTAGCATGGTATTTGAGAGGCACCATAGCAGGTCAGTGCAAGTCAGTGCAGAGCACTGCAAGGTCAGTCAATATGAGGAGGGTCCGATGGAGGAGTTGGAGGGTCCCAGAATATCTCTAAAGCAGGTGGTGCGCAAATCGAGGGGCACGACATTTTCTTGGAGGAAGGGGGCTCGGCGCTTACAGAGGCCCCTCGCTCTCCCAAGCATTTAATTAAATGCGGAGGATCGCGCGCACTGTAAGTCCCTTTCTGTCTGGCCGGCTTCTGGCGACACAACGTGGCGTCACATGAGTGGCATTGCCATAGCAACGTGATAATCACATGACGTCGTACATCAGACGTCAGACGGAGACAAGGTGGGGAAGGTGGAGGGGGGCAGAGGGGAAAAAGGTTGTGCAACCCTGTCTTAAAGCATTGCCTTGCATACAATCAGAGGCCAAGAATGGATATGGATATCCGATGTGAAGCCGAAATAAGACAGAAAAGACCGTTTCGGGGGAAAGGTGAGTGATGAAATAGCCGTCACTGTGTAACTCTTCCAATTACCTGCAACTTCATGCAGAGAAATAGCACGCTTGTTTTTAACGTGCTAAGCGCCTAATGGGGAATTCAACTGCTGAGAAGTTAAGGGAGTTACTAACCAACTCACGCAACGTTTCTGTGTCTCTGTGATAACTCCCCCAGGACATGCCTGAAAACCAGAGGTAACTCAATGTATTTTTGATAAATAGAAACATGACCTTCTGGGGAGGGTTATAATGGGTACTGGGCCTGGTGAGTGTGGGTATAAGGGTACTGGCCTGGTGAGGTGGGTATAAGGAGTACTGGCCTGGGGAGGGGTATAACAGGGTACTGGGCCTTGGGAGGGTTGTATAACTGTGGTACTGGGCCTGGGGAGGTGGGTATAACGGGTATTTGCCCTGTGGAGGGCGGTATAACGTGGTATTGGGGATGGGGTATAGTGGCACAGGACTGCTGCGATACAGAGTATCACTGTCCCTGGTTACAAACACTTCATGTCTCCTGCAGTCAGGACACGCACGAAGGTGGTGCCCTTTGTGCCACCAGACACGAGAGCGGGCTACGAGGCGGACGACGAGGCATACGACAAGAGGGGCGTCAAGTGGAACAATGAGGTGGCTACAAGGCGGCCGATGACGCAGACGTGGGGTGCGATGACCAAGCGAGCATACGACAGTGTGGCCGGTGCCTGCTTCACCTTTTTAGGGGAGGAGAAGACCCCGGGAGCAGGTGGGAGAGATACGAGAGGTGCGAACAGATCTGCTGCTTCACCTTTTTTAGGGGAGAAGAAGAAGCCAGGAGCAGGTAGCAAGGAGCCAGGGCGTAGATACAGGGTATTCTAGGGGCCCTGAGAAGTTGGTTTGACCGCAGGAGGGCAGTAAGATCAGGAAGGCTGAGGGAGGGGCAGGTACTAGAGGGAGATAGGGATATGTGGCGTGAGAGGGTGAGAAGAGAACAAGGAGCAGGGCCAGAGCACGGGTTTCATGCGCCCGAGGCGAAACTTAAAATTTGTGCCCAGTTGTATAAAAATAATAAGATAAATAAATAATAAAATAAACATTGGCGTAGATATCGGGGCTGCAGGGGGTGCGACCGAACCCCAGCGCGACGCAAAATAAAAATAAAGGGCGCCAAAATACTGGATAAAAAAAAGAATAATAATTTAAAAAAAGATAAATAAATAAAATAATAAGAGGAAAATAATAATGATTATTAATGCGCCCTAGGACCTACTGCGCGTAGGCGAGCAGCCTCATGGCGGCCGGCCCTGACGATGGTAGCATGGCGAAATGGATTGAATCGGCTATCACGATATTGGGTGCATACCGGGGGTGAGTGTTTTAACGGAGTGTGGAAGGCCACCATCTCTACTTTTCCTGTTTACCCGATGTGCTCCCTTGATCCACTGCGGAGTGATTTCCGGATGGACCATTTCGAAGCATCGCCATTAAATTGGAGATTCCCATCGCAGCGGGTGTTTGCATCTCTGATACGCGCACACCTGACTTATGATTAATACTGACTTATACAACCTCATTGGTTTCATCCAACCTTTGCTGCCGTGACACGCGCAAGCATTGCGTTTCTGCTATAGAAATCCTACTCATGGTCAGTCCATGAAAAGATTCACCCATCCAGGAATACAAGGTGCATCAAATGAAGAGTGAGGAGGCATCAGTACTCGTCATAGGTTTGAATAAAGTTCGTCAGTATCGGCGGAGGGCGAATTACAGCAGGTGGGGGGTAGTTTAGGCACCGGGCCCCATCCCGATCTCTATACTGAGGTTGACCTGTTATAACAACGCTGTCTGTGCGCTCATTGATCTCACTGCGCAGTGATCCAGGGCATCCGATCGCCCATTTAATGGGAGTCAGGAAGGAATTTTTTTCCCAATGCACAGAGGGGTAGGTTCGACTTCCCTGGATCACGAACAAACTGCCCTTTGCATGAATATCAGTGGCTTTATCACCCTGCATGGTCTTCACCCCTTTGCTGCGGAGGGGTGCAATGCATGCTCTGCGTGTTACATATCGCTCTGCAATGGGCTGCAGGCCCCTCCAGCAAGAGATCATTATTTCAATAAATACTCTCTTTCCAACTATGGTGTAGTCTTTTCTTCTGTGTATCCTTGCTAAAGCTCAGTGATTCTTCCCAGACGTGCATAGTGTCACGCTGACCAAGCGGTGTGAGAGGATTATAGGGTCACAATACACTTCGCCAAAACACGAGTGCAAACAGGAAGCCCCCTCTGATATCATATCTTTTATTACACAAAACGGTATCTAAAAGGTAAAAAAAATAACATAATGGGATTCTGCTACAAAATATCTCTCTAATTACAAACCAATTAGCAAATCATTCAGATTAGTCGAGCGAAAAGAAGGTAGTTTTAAGTATCCATGTACAGTATATGCAGTGTAGGCTGTTCTGCCAGCATTACATGCGGGGAAACGTTTAGGGGATATAAGTAATGATGATCTCAGAGCTGACCGGCGACCTGCTCTCTTACCTGGCTGACTGCTCTGGCTGACTGGACTGCTCTACTGGCTCTGACGGCGACTGACTCTACCGGCCTGACCGGCTTCTCTTCTTTCAGCTAAATGACCGAATGGTGGCCCTGTATCCCAATTAAACGTTTTATTGGCATTTTGTTTGACTGCGTATTCCGACATTTCTATATATTCATGTGGGATTTGAAACATCTCGTGAAGATCTCCAGAAAGATTCACATTCTTACGTTTGTGTTGAAGATTTTTCCATTCTCAATTTACTTAATATTAGTTTTGGCATCAATATTTATATCGAGTCCAAATACCTTTATACAGAATGCTGTATCCATTTAGCCCACCAAATTGCTGCTTCTTAAAGCCATGGGTGGCACTTATGCATTCTAAACTTTAGGCACATCCTAATTTACAAAAGTGGGATTAAATCTGTACATATTTAAATGGTTAATTTTCTACTCAGACTCTAAATCCCTCCCCCAAATATATCCGTTTTCACATAAAAGTGTAGTGCGCTTCTCCTTTCCGCCTAACTGGCACGTCGTCCTACGGGCGACCACTCCTTGCACTCCCGTGCCCTCCAGTGGTCAAAAGAAAATAAGATACATTTACTATACCGTCTGGCAGCTGCTCCCTATAAGGTGGTAACTCTGTATTAGGGGTCTTGGTAGAGTTTTATACTTATGTCGGATTAGATGAGGAATTATATTCCTAAACGGGTTATTGTGAGAGGCCTTAGATCTTATCCTATATGCACGCAGCCCTCGCCTCTCTGACCTTGAACACATACTCAATTGATTTTGAGACTTGAAACTGGATTTCCCAAACAAAACTGATTTTAAACACTGACAAGGACTTAACAATGGTATTGGGACCAGAGCTAATTGCTAAGCTACCAATGACAGAGCTTCAGATAAAAACCAGCTCTAAACCATCCTAGCCCCTGTTAATTGTTGAAAATTGATCATAACTCCCATTTTAACAATTGCGGGTGCACATTGATACCCGACATCCAATCCTATGCCAAACTAGGTGTACTGTAAAGGAACAAATCCCCCTAAGGCCTCATGCAGTAAACGCATACAAGCCCTTATCACCAGATCTATCGCAAAAAAGCCACATGATACACACACAAGCAACACCAGATTAAGACACGACTGAACCACACACACCGCGGCCACTATGCCAGGGGTGGAGGCGTGGGGGCTCTCCTGCTCTCTATGTACTTGCCGCTTACCGAACCGCTCACTATTCCCTTCACCCCCCCTCTCTTGCTTTCCCGTCCTTTGAGGCTCACACGGTCGATCTTCTCTCCTCTCCCTGTTCATTGTGGACGGTCATCTATCGCCCCCTACCTCTACTCATCCCACTTTTCTGGCTGTCTCTCCTCACCTTTTTTTTGTTGAATCGGCTCTCTTTCTTCTCCTCAGACCCCTGTTCTCTCTCCTTGGGGACTTCATTGCAACATATGAGACCCCTCTCCTCTTGGGCGTCCCGCTTTCTTTCTCTTACCCTCGTTCTTTTGGCCTCAACATGACTGCAAGCCAGCAACCCACAAGGGTATGGGCCACTACTTAACCTGGTTTTCACTAACACTTCTCCTCTCTCTGATTTCTCCATTTCACCCTTTTCTCGTCGTCTCTGGACCATCATCTCATCTCATTCTCGTTTATCCTAGCTTCTCCCCCTTCTCCACCTCCACTACCCCCCCGTTCTGCAGAAACCTGCGCTCTATTCACTTACCTGACTTTGAGTCCACTTTACACTCCTCCCTCTCCTCTCTCAGCTCTGCTACAGACCCTGATAACCTGGTCAGAAATTACAACTCTGTCTTGTCTCATCTCTTGATCTACATGCCCCGCTTATCTCTCTGCCGCCCTCGCCCTTCTAACCCTAGACCCTGGCTAATTCCCACACGCGCATGCTGCGTTCCTCCACTCGTTCCTCTGAACGCCTATGGAGGCAGTCTCACCTCTCGCAGACTTCCTTCACTACAAATTTATGCTATCCCTGTTCAAACTCTGCCTACTCGCAAGCTAACAAGCCTACTTTTTCTGCACTAATCAACATGCACAAGTCAACCCACGCCGACTGTTTTCTCGTGCTTTGATACTCTACTCAAACCACCCTCAGCTGCCTCTCTTCCTCCACCTCGCCTCAGGACTTTGCAGACTATTTTAGAAAAAGGGTGGAATCCATACGGCAGAAGCGAACCTCCCCTCTGTTTTCTTCCCCCATCCTACACCTCTTCCTAACTACTCCTCCTGCCTCCTTGAGTTTTTTCCACTGTCTCAGGGGAGGAGGTGTCGCTGTTGAATCTCTCTCTTCTCCCTCTATCACCACTTGCCCTCTTGACCCCATTCCCTCCCATCTCCTAAAACTCTAGCTCCAACTATAATCCCTAGCTTACACAACAATTTTAACTCCTCCCTCTGCTCTGGAACCTTTCCATCCTCCTTCAACCAACACAGTCATACCATTACTCAAAAACAGCAAGCTTGACCCTACCTGTCGTTTCTAAACTATTCCCCCTCGACCTGTTCTCCCTCCTGTCCTTTTGCCTGCTAACTACATCTTGAACGTCTTGTTTCTCTCGCTTGCTCCATTTTCATCAAAACTTATCCTCTTTGAGACCCTCTCTCTCTCTACACTGGCTCCGCACTTCAGATGCCTCACGGGAGGAAAACCCTCACTCAATAATACGACGACCTCCACTGCTCCAAAGACAGAGGTCTACACTCTTCTTACGTACTACGACTCTCTCCTGCAGCATTTGACACCGTGGACACCCTCTTCTCCTCCACATTCTCCATACTCTAGGTTTCGGAACAAAGCTCTATCTGGATCTCATTCCTACCTGCCCATCGTACTTTTAGTGTCTTTCTGTAACACCGCCTCCTCCTCTATTGATCCTCTCTGTGGGTGGTACCCCAGGGCTCTGTCCTGGGACCTCTTCTCTTTCTCTGTACAACACTCTCTCTAGGTGACCTAATAACATCTTTTGGGTTTAATTATCACCTCTATGCCGACCGACACCACAAATATACTTTTCAACACCTGACCTTACACACCTGGTACAAACCAAAGTTTCTGATGTCTCTTGCTATAATCATCCTGGATGGCCCTTCCTACGCCCTTAACTCAACATGGCTAAAACAGAGCTCCTCATTACTTCCTCCCAAACTGCCCCTACTACCTCCTTCCACATTCTGTTGACTACAATCATTGCACCCAGTAGCCCAGCACGCGTGCCTAGGGGTCAGTTCGACTCCTCTCTCACATTCGCCCCTCACATTCAAAACATTTCTAAACTTGTCGCTTTTTCACTCCGCATATAAACTAGATACGCCCTTTCCTCTTGTTGTCGACGCTGCTAAAACTCGACTCAGGCCCTCATTCTCTCCTCTTGATTACTGTAACCTCCTGCTGTCCGGCCTTCCTGCCTCTCACCTGTCCCACCCTACAACTATCCTAAATGCTGCTGCCAGAATCACTCTACTCTTTCCTAGATCTGTCTCAGCATCTCCCCTCATGAAATCCCTCTCCTGGCTTCCGATCAAATCCCGCTATCTCACACTCCATTCTTCTCCTCACTTTTAAAGCTTGACATCTTCTGCCCCTCCTTACATCTCATCCCTAATTTCTCGGTATGCACCATCCAGACTCTTGCGTTCTTCTCAGGATGTCTCTTTTTCTAAACCCCCTTTGTATCTATAAGCCCCTTCCCGCCTTAAACCTTTTTCACACTGAACTGCCCCACATCTCTGGAATGCCCTTCCCCTCAGTACCCGACTAGCACCCTCTCTATCCACCTTTAAGACCCACCTTAGACACACTTGCTAAAGAAGCATATGAATAGCACTGGTGGATATTCTAAACACGATACATAATGCTTGACCCCCTGCAGACGCACTTACCAGAACTACCCTCCTACTGTCTCTGTAACGTATCTCCCTACCTACCATAGACTGTAAGCTCCTCGGGGCAGGGACTACCTCTTCCGAAATGTTACTTTATGTCTAAAGCACTTATTCCCATGATATTGTTATTTATATTATCTGTATTATCTTTGATTACCACAGTATACTCACTGTGAAGCGCTATGTACACTAATGGCGCTATATAAATAAAGACATACAACAATACCACACATTCACACCGATTACAGACACATGGTACACACACACACACACCACTAACACACACCCACTAATCACAACACCAACACCACACACCACACACCACCACCCGACACACAACATCAACACACACCACCAACACACACCACACCAATAATATTCAAACAACACACGATTCACACACGACACACACACCACAACACACACACACATCACCACACCCACACCACACACCTCAGCACACGCACACGTACACTATCACACACCCCACACCACATCTACACACACACAACCCCCTGATACACACAACCCACACCACACTGATACACACCACCAATGAAAACACACACACACTGAACACAAACACACCAACAATGATCCCACACCACACACACAAGGGATTGTGAGCGCCGGAGGGCAAAGGTGGGAGCCGCGGGGGGCAAAGCTCGAAGGAGACTGGACCAGTTGGGCGGAGACGACTCTCGAGAACAACCTGCTTTATATGAAGTATCATTTTACACTAATTAGTAGAGATGTTACATTTTGAAAAATAGCACTTCTGGCGACATTGTTCATTTTCTCTACAAATGATAAATGAAAAAGTTGGATAAAACGTTATATGTGTGTGTGCGCGCGCAATATATATATATAGAGGTATCAGTACCGTGTTAGCCGAGCTTCAATAATCAAAAAATAAATAGATAATACCGTTCTGTGGCTAACGAAATGCTTTTATTTGTGCGAGCTTTCGAGATACACTGATCTCTTCTTCCGGCGATGTTACAATGAATGAAGCAAGCAAAAGGTATACTTAAAAACAGTGTCTCTTGGAATGTTATCTGTGCTGGTCCTTCCCCCGGTGTGGATGTGTTTTATGCCTAGAGACAGCTGTGTGTGCATAGATATAGCACAGTATGTTAAATTACGCTGCGGGGTCATGTGACGTCACCCTCGTCAAATGCCGCTGCAGGTCACATGACGCCGCATCATGGTAAGG
>WSYH01007764.1:0-31831 GCA_036426205.1 Ascaphus truei | reverse complement strand
CATGTTGGCTGATGCCCAAAAAACACTCCATATCCTTTCCATGACATTGGACATTTGCATAAAGGAACAGGATCCTCCCCTCGCCAGCTTCGCTGCCGCTTGGCTGTATCCCTGGTCTACCACGGATCCTTGCCCTGAGTGTATGCCCGGGTTTCCTGACACCAATGATATGTTTTCGTTAACCCCTGCCGATCAGTCCTGTGAGGTCCCCCTGGAGAATACATATGTTGCTCTACCCAGCACTAATGTTCTTGTATCAGAGAATAAGTTCATTAGTTCTCCTATTTCTAGCTCAGAAGTCCTTTCTCTAGGTCTTGAGGGTTTTCCAGCTTTAACCCCTGCCGAGCAGTCCTGTGAGGTTCCCCTGGAGAATACATATGTTTCACTAGCCAACACTAAGGTTCTACTATCAGAGAATAAGTCCCTTTGTTCCCCTATTTCTAACTCCGAATCTGTCACTCCAGCTCTTCAGGGTTTTCCAGCTTTAAACTCTGCTAGGCAGTCCTGTGCGCTTTCCCCGTCAGAGAAAGAATCCCTAAGTTCTGTTCCCAGGGTCATTTCTGTATTAACCCCTGAGGGGCAGCTCTCTGAGTCTCCTTTGATAATTCCCTGTTCTCTGCCAGCCACGGTCACGCCCCTAGCTCCAGAGGAGAGATCCCTTGTCTCTCCTAATACAGAGAAAAAATTTCCTGTGTTTTACTCTCAGGCACTGTCTGCATTAACCCCTGCATATTATGTTCCCAGGAATGTTTGCTGACGCACGGTTTTCTCCCCAAAGTGACGCTTTTTTCATATAGATTAGTAAAAAGCTTGCACACTGTATCCCTTTTCGCTGAATTGTGTATTACTAGTTTTGAGACTCTGAGAGGTAATGATTCTCCTTCTGATTCTTTTTAGGAGTTTCCCCTGTGTCTTGAAAGCAGCTCTGCTGTTTCTTCTGGCAGGGCTCAAGACAAGTCATGAGAGTCAAGAACAATCTCTGCTCTGTCTCCAAGTTCAGCTCAGGTGTGAGCTAAGGAGTCTCACTTCCTGTCTCAAAAGACAGGCTTTTCTAAGCCATCTAATAAGGCAGGTGGTGTTTGTTAATTGACTACCAGCAGTTAACCACCACACTGCTGGATTAGAGGCACATTACCTGAACAGGGATAACTACCATGTTACATACCTCCCCTGTTTGTGGGAAGCTCGGGCTTGCCACGGCCAAAGCCCATCCTTCCACTCTCATTCTAGATATCTCTGTTACTTGAATGAGAGTGGATGGAGGAAGAGAACCCTCAGTCCTGCTGGGATTGGAGCCCTTTCTCCAGTTTATTCGTGTCTCCTCCCGAAGGTGCTTGAGATCAGCACTCCTCAGTCGCTCGAGGAGGACTTTTTCTTTTTGCTACGTGCGCGGTCATGAGATTTCCCTCGCGTCGGGTGCTCGTCTTATTGTAGGCATACTGTATGTCAGCAGTTGCAGAGCGTTTAAAAACAGCCCTTTGAGTTTTCCGCTCTTGAAGCTGTCTCTCTGCCCTTTTCCCACTCAATGGGGTTGCTAGTTCAGCCTCTTTGGGGTTAAGTTGCAATTCCACACCCACTTCCAGAGAATGTCCCATCTTTTCAGCTTCATCAGCTAAGGATTCTTCTGGTTTTGATTCAGCACGTGTACCTTCTTTTGTTGCCTGTTGTGTGGCTGAAGGGTTTGCTAGTGCTTGTTAAGGTGGTTCAAATTTTGCAACCTTGTCTTTCAGATGAGCTCTCACTGTACCCTTGTCTTCATGGGTTTTTGAGGCTGTGGGATACTGACGCTTAGTCAGGGTCAATACTTGTCCTTGTAGGACTGTATCTCATCCGCGAGAGATCCCTGTTTTTTGAGTGCGTCTTGCAAGTCTCTTCTCAGGGAATTTATCTGCACACTTTGCTTTCTCTGAGCTTGCTTCCACATTTTTATTGCATTGTGAAGCACTATGAATTTCTTTGCTCGGGCCACAGTTACTTGTTTTAGTTTCTGGACCTTCTTGTGCTCCCTTTTGTGCCGGGTCACCTGGGTTCTAAGCTTGGCCTCTAGCAATGCTTTGGTGTCGCTCAGGGTAGCCTTCAGTTTCTCATGCTGCTTTGTGGGGACATACTGGGTCATCAGACGTTCCTGCAGCACTTGAATTTCTTTAACAGTCTGCAGATTTTCTTCCTGCAGAGTTCGCTGCTTCTCCTCGGCCTTCTCGAGGTGCGTACGCAGACCTTGCAGTTGGTTCTGCAGTTGATGCTCTGCTTCAAACTTCTCACCTTCCAAAAGTCTATTTATTTCCTTAAGCTCGTGTAGCTTTTCATTCTTTTCCTTGACTTCGTCTGTCAACTGAAAATTTTCTTCTTTCAGTTTTAAGTTTTCTCTTTTTAATCTTGAATTTTCTCCTTTTTCAGTCTCTGTACTATTCAGGGCCTCCTTGCAGTCCTCCTTCCATTTACGCACATCTGCTTTGAGAATGACAGTCTCCTGGCGTGAGACTTCCTTCTCTAGGTTGAGGGTCTGAAGCTCCTTCTGAGAGACTTTCAGATCTGTATCAAGATTGACAATAGCTTCTTTAGATATGTTCAGCTCCTCAGTGAAACTGTGTAGTTCCTTTCTGGAAACTTCCAGATTTGTGCGGCAGCTGTTGGTCTCATGATGTGAGGCATCCAGTGCTCTGCGGAGTGTCTGAACCTCTTTCTGAGATACGTCCACCTCTGTCCGGACATTGTTGACCTCCTGTTGTGAGGCATTCAGCTCTGCGCGAAGAGTGTGAACCTCTTGCTGAAACACTGTCATCTGCTTTAGTGCCTCCTCATACTTCCGTTTCAGCTTAGTCATCATTTTATCAGATTGGCTTTACTTTTCATCCATGCCGGAAATAGTAGCGTTTGCAGTATCTAGCTCAGTCTTGAGATCGTCCAATTCTGTTCCAGATTCAGAGTACATTGCGAGCACTGTCTTCTGTAACTCAGAATTATCTTCTCTCTCAAGATTCAATTGTTCTCGAAGTAGATCACAGTCACGCCTGGCAATTTTCAGGGCGTCTTCAGGACTGGTCAAGGGATCGTCACCCACTGGTTCCGGCTCCGCTTCCCTGGGATGACTGGTTGAGGGTTCCTCACTGTTGGCACCGGACAGACATTACTTTGGGCTACACGACTTCTGCCTTGGGCCCTCTGGATATTCGGTTATCTGCGGGACGAATTCTCCATTTTCTCTAGGCTGCAGGGCATCTCGGTCCCCCTTTTTCTCCACAGGGTCTGCGGACGTGTCTGTTCCTTTCACGGTACATGAAGAACCGCTTTTCTTTTTTCGCCTTTTTGTTTTGGATGACACCGTCCCTTCAGGGATACTGGGGTCTCCATCTTCATTTGAAATTTTAGCAGCGTCACTGGATCCACCCGGCTTTTCTTGCAACTGTAATAGCTGATGGAAATATTTGGTGATCCACTGCTCCCGCTCTTTCTCCTGCTGATCATATTCGTTAAAGGGTGCGGTCTTTTCGGTTTGTGCCGAGTTCAGGCACCCCCACCATTCTTGTGGTGATTTGTGGGTGTGACTCGGTTCGGGTTCCCCGTAAGAGATATCTTCCTCTTTATTAGACTGGAAGGGCCACTCTTCCGTGGGATAGGGTTCATTACAGGAACGCTGCATCTTGTCCTCCATTTTTAGGCTATCAGGTGTAATTTTCTTCCGGAGGCGCTATTGCAGCTGTTGCAGCTATTGCAGCTTCTCAGGAGGCGCTATTGCAGCTGTTGCCACTGTATTTGCTAGAACCCCCAATTGTGGTAGTCCTACAGGTGGGCATATTTTGCTTGTAGAGGTCGTAGCTCTCACAGGCATCTCTGTAGACTTTTTCTTTCTTGGGTAAGTTTTACAATATCAGCAGTACTGTGCACGCATTTTCTCTCATCAGGTATACAAGATGTGCAGTTGCTAGGTAAAAACGTCTATTTGCTTTACACCATTTACTTGCTAGGTTCAATCTCTCTGCTTAAGCCAAATAATGTGATTTTCTGCTTGAGTTCAGTCTCAACTTTGGGTATTATGACATTCACTCTTCACACTTTGGGATACCTTTTACACAGTTCAGCAATTCCTTTTTTTTTCTAGTAGGCAATTTTACCCTCAGCACTTGTTTACTGAAAATTCCCCTGCTACAGCACAGTCATGCATCAATTTTCACATTTTTCTGCATATACTCCACTCACAACTGGTAGTCCTATGCGGTGTGGCAGCCTTTACTTGCAGAATCAGTACCGCTCATGGGTCACCATCTGTATTCACTGCTTCAGCTAAACATTTGAAAATAACAAATGTCTATCCCTTTCAAGGGCTAACTCACTTCTTGAACCCTGACTATGGCTGGAAGGCAAACCCCCTATTTCAATGACCATATTACACTTTATTGTGATAGGCAAATAGGGTTTACCTGCTTCAGCATTCTCTCTCTCTCTCTCCTCTTGGGATTGGGGAAAAGAGTCCATCTGTGGTTTTGTAAGTTTCAGTGCAGTGGTGTGTATCACTTTAACTCTGGTCTCTGCTGCTTGAGATTTTTTTTTTAAGTTGCTCAGACTGTTTGTAGGCAAAAAGCATAAAAAAAATTTCACAAAACAAATCTCCGGTCCTTTCTAACTTCAAAGACCACCTCTCATCCCACTTCTTACACCATATGTAGGCGGACGCTCACAGAGGTATGCAAGGGAGACTTGTTATAGTGAAATTAAATAAGGCTTTTATTGCGCCTGTTTCCTTAATATCAGGAAACCGTCCAAACAAGGGGTAAACAAAGCTTCTATTCACTTGGGAGTATTTCTAGTGAAATACTATGCAATCTACCACTCCCTTTAGATAAGCATGTCTCCCAGCCCCAGACATATAGCATGAAATGAACAGATATAAAAAGTCTTGTATATGAAAGTCTTATCTGTTTGTAGTGGTTTGGAGGGAAAATCTTCTCTGTCCCTGGTTGCTCCCTTTTCCTCAGGGTGTGTCAGCGTTCAGGTTTAGAAGTTTCCCCTGTGTCTTGAAAGCAGCTCTGCTGTTTCTTCTGGCAGGGCTCAAGACAAGTCGTGAGAGTCACGAACAATCTCTGCTCTGTCTCCAAGTTCAGCTCAGGTGTGAGCTAAGGAGTCTCACTTCCTGTCTCAAAAGACAGGCTTTTCTAAGCCATCTAATCAGGCAGGTGGTGTTTGTTAATTGACTACCAGCAGTTAACCACCACACTGCTGGATTAGAGACACATTACCTGAACAGGGATAACTCCCCTGTTACTCCACCGGCCCTCAATTTTCATCTGACAGAAGAACTGAATAAAGACTGCATTTTGTATTATTCATGATTATTTGTATATTTGTATTTTTTGTTCCTGATAAAATAAAATAAATATTTCTTTACATTCATGATAATCATAATCATTGACAACCCCCCCCACACCTACACCAAAGAAAAATAAAGAATGACAAAAAGTGGTAATTTACTACATCAACAACATGAATCAGATAATGGTTTTTTTAACTCTCAATTTCACAGTGCTGTGCAAATCAGATTTACATATCAAATTCGAGAAGGGATTATCAAAAGCGTTACCGTAAACAAAGCCTCAAAGGGTTGGGGGGGGGGTGGATGGGTGAGTCATGCGCAGTAATCATCAGCTAGCTCCCTTCCCAAAGAGGATTACAGAGAGGTGACTCTAAGCCAACAATAGGAAAATTAGGCACGCAGGCCTTCTCAAGCAATCAGTGGTGAACTTACAGACGCATGCGCAGTAATCATCAGCTATGTACTGTAGCTCCCATCCCAAAGAGTGTTACACGCAGGCGCAGAGAGGTGATGCTCGGCTAGGGACAGACGATTAAAAACCCAATGGCAAGCTTTAGAAATGGAATGGCTCTGGAGAGGTGTCTGTCGATAAGAGGTTCAAATCCTTGAGCGAGCCTTGTGTGTGTGCGTGAGGGAGGGGGGTACAGGGTACAGCTGCATGAAGGATTAGCTGTACTGCAGTTCACAGAAATGGCATATTTTCAAAAGGCAGGTCATCATAATAATTTGATCCCTACACTCACAAATACATTAAAAGCACACAAATCAACCATGTGCAGTCAAACGCACAGTGTCGCAGTCAAAAGCTACAGCACAGATTGAATATCGTAATATCAAGATGGTTTAGGCAGGCTTGTGGAGAAAAAAAAAAAAAAAATGAGGAGAACATTTTTTTTTTTTCTTTGGTCACTCACTCTTGATCTTCGTAAGCAAGCAGTGGTGAACTTACAGACGCATGCACAGTAATCATCAGCTATCAAGCAGGAATGTGATTGAAACCAGAAAGACACACATTCAAAGGAATGGTGTGGGAGAGGTGTACTGTACTGTAGATAAGAAAGAAGTTGAAATACTGCAGTGCAGTAAATTATCCTGTGTGTGTGCGGGGGCGAGCGAGGGGAGAGCGCTGTATATGCCGAAATGTGATACTGTTACAGTACTGTACACGCCTATGCGTTTCAACAATTTTCAAATGAGACATACAGTACAGCACTGCAAATGCATGTATAAATATGCAAATTTACAATTACTGCGCGCGCACACACAGACTGTGTACTGACGTAGGTTGAACTGCTAAAGTCTTAGACTTCGAAGACAACAGCTCGCGAATGCCCCCCCCCCCCCGACGTTTTTAGATGGTATTGCAGTATTGCAGACAGCGCTAATAAAATGCTAATATTACGAGCGCTAAAATACCGCAATACAGTCGGGACAAAAAAAAAATGCATCTGCCTGCGGTTATCAGAGCTGTGCCACTACGGCCGCACGAGGCTAAAGGGGACCGCCACTGTAGAGTCACAGATTCCTGGCCTCCTGGTCTATCGCATCAAAGACACCGAAGGCCGGGAAAAGGTTTGGCATCGTAACCATCTTCTCCCCATTTCACAAGTGGGAGACGAGGAAGCAGAAATACTGGCCACATCGCTGAACGGTGAGTCCGATTTCTCAGAGATTGGTCAAGAGACTGTAAATAACTACACCAACTCTGAAACCCCTGAAGATCCTCTGGAGGGACCCTCTCAAAAGGACTATTCCACTAAAGGGGAATCTCCTGGAGGAGCTACGGGTAAAGGGCCCCTTAGGCCAACGCCTACTATGGTGGCTCCAACGGGCCAGCTTTTGGATCCACAGAGCCCGTGCTTTGTGCCAAACAGAGACTGTTCAGAGACATTTCTCCCCTCAAGGGAAGAGGCTGAACCTCAGGACTGTACCTATTACTCCCCAGAGGGAGTAGCTGAAGAACAGCTCCGTAGGAGCCAAAGAGTAAGGTACCCTCCAAACCGGGTAACCTATGACCAAATTGGGGCACCCCATTATGAGGCTCAGCAGTGGTCTCGTAGCAAAATACAATCTGTAATTGTAATGCTCACAGAATTGTGTAACATCGTTTAAAGTCATTCGATGTGTTAAGTTGTGTTCGTATTGATATGCATTTTTATTATATAACTTATGTATATAGTTGTTTAAGTTGCGTCCCAAGCGAGGTCGTTGGGGTTTTAACCAGTGGGAGGATGTAGCCGTGTCCCCCCTCTGCGACCCCCCGTTACCTCCGCTGCCGGGAGCGATGGTGGGTGCTGCCGGAGCCAAGCGGCAGACCCGCCGGCATTTCTGGAGGGTGGGGGCCGAGCAGGGAGCGCTCCGGTGGCCCCTGGCGGCTCCCATGCAGGGCGCCTCCATCTTGCGTGAGTTCGCGCATGCGAAGTAGAGCTCCGGCGGCCGGACCAGTTGCGCATGCGCAGTGATAAGCGCGCGAACCCAGACCAACCAGGAGAGGGCTCTAAGCAGGGACTACAAGTCCCATGAGCCTCGGGAGCGCCCCACGTGACGCCAGGGAGCCTATAGGGCTGTAGGATCTCTCTGCAGAGTAAAAGGATACATTTCGCGGGGTTTTGGAGACAGGAGTCGGGACCAAGACGAGCTAGGAGTAGGAGGTGAGTGCAGGGGTCAGTGACCCACTGCATTAGGCCAGCAGCCCCCTAGGCCCCAGTTAGGCCCTGAGCCACCGGTGAAGCTTGTTGTGCTATAGGGACAGGCCCTAGATAGGGACCCTGCCCCATTAGCTGTTTGATAGTCAGGGACACAGTGCTGAAGCAGTGCAGCTCTGCGAGGTGGGTTCTGGGCTCAGAACGCCACCAAAGACACTGCGACTAAGGTGATATTATCCACGCCGGAATTCACCCAACACGGTGGTGGAGGACAACGTCGGACCGGACGGAATCCCGGTCGTAGTCTGCGGAACCCGGGGTCGGAGCCCAGGGCAGCTATCATTCCATAAGTGCACCAACACTGTGCAGCAACGCAAGAAGCACGCCGGAAGGGTGGGGGTATCACTTGGGGACACTTATGTGGCAGAATGGCCAAGGGCCCTGTACAGTACGGTTGGACACGGTGTGGGGATACACAGTGGTGGGAGCGGGGTTTACGTTATATCTTACTCCCGTGAAAGTATTGACCATTATATGTATAGAGTATAAGTATAAGCACCTGTTTAGTAAAGCCAGTCCTGTTTTACACCTGTGTGATTATCGTGATTGTTTCCTGTGAGGGCCTCCTCCCACTCCGTTGGGATCCCTCCCAGGTGGAGGCGTTGCACCCTTAGATAGTATATGTATGTACCCCATGTTCCCCGAGCGGAGGATTAGGCTCCTGAGAGAAATACAAGTATACCCAGCATCAGTAGCGTCTGTATTCATAGGGAACACCCGTTACACCTGCCTAACACGTAAGTCCTGGTACCAGCGCAGGCAATGTTAGGGTTAAATCTATGTAGACCGCTCCCCTGAGTGACAGGGGTGGGGTCGGGGAGGGGGGAACGAATGGACTCAGACCTGCAAGTGGTTCTCTATTTGTAAGTATGTTCTGTCTCTAGCAGCTTCACCACATCCTCAATACGTCTAGTTTCCTAACTATATACTTGTTATGCTTTTTTCACAAGTGATTTATTTAAAAAAAAGAACATACGGTATCAAACGTATGAGTAATTCTCTCACAAATGAAAATAAGGGCAAACTCTAATGATTATTTTGTATTTTGATGAGAGCATCAATGATTGCACTTCATGTCACGACACTTGAGTTTTACTTTTTACTCTTCATACAAATATGGGCAGAGCTGCTACATCAGCAGCTTTATGTGACGTGGATGTGCTGAGTTGCATCACGGGATTTGTAGTCTGCACGAGTAATGGGAGTTGAAGTAAAAAAATGCATCTGTCAATCTTTTTTAATGGCTGCCTGCAGAGACAGAGGTAATGTATGTTTTCAAATTGAAGGTAGGACACAAGAAAACAAAAACAAAAGTTTGAAAACTTACACTTGTTAGTCTTTAATTGCACTAACATTTCTACAAACTTTTATTATCATGCTGAGAGGACAACAAGTGGAATATTGATGTATACTTGACCTTTATGGGAAAAACAGAATAAGACACCCGAGTGATCTTGTGATATAGAAGACAGCCCTGGTTTCAAAGATCTGAACTTTGCAGCCCTGGAGCCGTCCCATCGCTAACTTTTCTGTTTTTAGTCTGTGTTTGCTGCTTTCTGCTAAGATTAGTTTCAGGAAGCGCTTTTTGTTTTGCTATGAGTTTTATGTTCTTCGGCGCACACTCATTTCCTCTTTTCGTCACTGACTGCTGCTGCTCTGCAAGTCAATGTTTGCCTGGGTTTAATCTAGTCGTGATAAAAGGCAGTCTAATAGTAGTACCTCTAACCCACTTCCCTTTTATCTAAATTTACCGCTATGGGGATTTTAAAACATATTTGAAGAATTGAAACCACATACACATGTAATTTGTGCATATTGTATTTAACAGTATACAGTGGGACCATTGAAACAACATTAATTTCCTTAGTAGTTTAAAAACACAATGGTGTGTGTATGTATGTATGTATGGATATTCCAGGCAAAAGGTGAGACATTGTGTGCTCATTTGCATGTTATTTCCCAGAATCCCTTGCTGCAGTGGAAGCACTGTATGCGAGGTGATAATGGTTGAAAGGCTGGGTTGCAGACCTGTCTAAGAGATGTGAGTGTGCCCACAAGTGATTTTCTTTTATATCTTTTATTTTGTGTGTCTATCTGCCTTTATTGGTCATACCAGAGTATGTCTCCTGATTTCGTGTTCCACGGTATTGTATCCTTAGGCTGAGTCCCCCCTGGCGCTGCCGGGTGTCCTCCAACTCGTGTGTTGGGTGGAGAAGGGGGAGGGGGGGCGCAATTGCGGGCTATCTGAGCAAGCGGGAAAATGTAAAAATGTTATTTACAAAAGCGCCGAGCGTGTGTGCCCGCATCACGTGAGCCGGAACTTGCGTCCCCGCTAGCGCTGAGCGGGCGGTGGTTACTTACACATATACAGGCATACCCCGGTTTAAGGACACTCACTTTAAGTACACTCGCTAGTAAGGACATATCGCCCAATAGGCAAACAGCAGCTCGCGCATGCGCTTGTCAGCACGTCCTGAACAGCAATACCGGCTCCCTACCTGTACCGAAGTTGTGCGCAAGCGGGGAGACTATAGAGCCAGTTACAAATGCGTTATTTACATCAGTTCTGCACGTATATGATAATTGCAGTACAGTACATGCATCGATAAGTGGGGAAAAGGTAGTGCTTCACTTTAAGTACATTTTCGCTTTACATACATGCTCCGGTCCCATTGCGTACGTTAATGCGGGGTATGCCTGTAGATACATTTTATATTACTTTTATGGGACCTGCACCTGCTTATATATGCTTTCTAATGGAGTGCTGACTGCCTTTTCTCTCTGTCTCTCTGTCTCTATCTATATCTCTATCTATATCTCTATCTATATCTCTATCTATACTCCCGATCCTAGTGTGATAGAGTTATTTAATGATCAAACTTCGACTTGTAACACATTTAAACTCACAAACCTCTGAATAAAAGAGGCATTCTATGAGTAAAACTCATGCTCCAGCAGTTGAAGTATATAGCAAATGGAAATATTACTGTGTGTTCATTTGCATGTCTAAGGCACGTTATATAGTGCCGGGCGCGTGCTGCGCCGTGCGCGCGGATTTTTAGTTGGCTGACGTTAGTCAGCCTTCTATAGAAGGGCCGCGCACGGCAGGGAAGGGGAGCCGACAGACAGCGGCGAAGATGAAGAAATTCATCTTTTCGTGTGTGTGTTGCCAGGTACATACTGGGTATTTGCTCGAATAAAGTGTGTCGGTGCAGTAGTAATATAATTTTTTCCGTCTTTATCTTCTTCCTCATTCTGTGTACAGTACAGTAGTTCATTGAGAGAGGAGAGGTTTTGTGTACATCATTACTGCTGTTTATATACTGTACATTTGACTGAACAAACAGATTAGACATAAAATCTTACAGCTGCCCACTCACAAAAGTACAGCAAATATAGGCGTGTATGAGATAGGCTCTCATGTGCCATGCAGCTCAATCACCAGCGTCCGTCCGCAATCAATGGTGTCGTCACGTGGATCAACTCCGTGAAACCGGAACCGGAAGAGGGGTCCTTCGCCTTCAGTGTTCCATCATATTGGTCCTTCCAGGAAACAGATACCTCCAGTGTAGCAAATGTATGAGGTTGTAAGCCGGGAGAGCAGCACACGGGAGCCAAAGTTCTACAGTCAACCTGCAACAGTGCTCATGGGCAAATGGCGGCCAGAATCTAGCCACGCCCTACGCGTTTCTTCATCAAATGACGACTTCTTCAGGGGTTGCCGTTCGTATATATATAATTCCTCGTTCTGTGTACAGTACAGTAGTTCATTGAGAGAGGAGAGGTTTTGTGTACATCATTACTGCTGTTTATATACTGTACATTTGACTGTACAAGCAGATTAGACTGGACACAACACCCCACCTCCCCCCAGGCCACCCTTTTTCCTGAAACGACAAGAAAACAAAAAATTAGTGCAGTTATGTGCGTACTGTATTATGGCATTGTGTGATGTGTAGTACTACTGTACATGACTGCTGCTGCTTTCTCTGGAAAAGAAATTGAGCAGTTAGTAGGCAGTTACTGTAGTACTGTCAAACTAGTCTACTGTATACTGGAACTACTGTATACTCTGACTACTGTTAAATACTATGTACTGTAACCTGATGGCTGGTGCTGCTCTCTTTGTAAAGAAAAAACTGTAACTACTGTATACTCTGACTATTGGGAAAGAAAAAATCTGTGCCATACTTACCTGTATCATACTGTACTTACAATACTACAGCACAGTACTACTTTCCTGATGCTTGCCCATTACGCGCGATCACAATGGGCAACACAGTGGCAATATGGTCTATATATTTATTGCAGCGTTCCACGGTGAGTACATCGTTCCAAAAACTCATTATGCCTTTCAACAACTCGTCCTTTTTGGAGGGTTTCGCCACTTTCCGGATATGGTCCGGATGGCAGACCATTTCGATCGGATTGAAGTCTGGCGATCTGTCATTGGAAAAAAAGGACAATTAGTTTAAGAGATACAGTACACAGTAAAAACAGTGGGGAAAAAATGAGATACGGTTACCGCACTTACTCCACTGGCGTCTTCACCCAGTTGATACCGCTCTCAAGGATATGCGCTGTTGACACGGTGTGCTTCGGATCGTTGTCCTAGTAGAAGCGGTGACCATTGGGGAACTCGCGTGTGATGTATTGCACTATCTCAGGGACAATGTTGTCTTGGAAGAAAACTTTATTCATGATTCCTATAGCAAGAAAAGAAAAGTGCTCAAAAAACTGCACAATAGTACAGTGCATACAGTAAGGCTACACTAGTAAAGTACAGTGCATAAGGCTACATTATATTTCATATATTTTACCTTCAAAGATGACAATGCATCCTGGTCCACGCCTAGAGATGGCACCCCACACATGCAGCTTCACGGGGTGTTTTGGCCGCGGTTTCAAAGATATGCGGCCTTTTTTGTGGAACGCAAAGCTTGCAAATCTCTCCAGCGACACAGTAGACTCGTTAGTGAAGATGCAATCCTGGAAAGTTTCCCCACTGTCGATCCATGCGAGGGCCAGTACCACTCTTTTGATTTTGTTTGCGTCCCTTATCATGGGGTACGCTCTGTAATGACAAGGAATAAATAATTTTAGCGGTACAGTACAGTTTCCTAAACAACACTTTTACCTCCAGAACTGTCCAGTACTAACCTCACACGTCCATAATTCCCTCCAATGCTGCGTCTCATCTTCTTTATGCTGGTCTCGGATACAGTGAGATTGTGATTTTCCTGCAGAGTGTATTTGACCCTTAATGCACTCTTCTCATCATTCTCCTCACTTATTTTGTCCACCAGAAGAGTTGTCTCCCTACAATGTAAAGAAAAACATTCCGGTAAGTAAAAATATTAGAGACAGTAGATCAACAGGATACAATATATTGTTCTATTAATATGCAACTGTATATATATATATATATATATATATATATATACTGCATTACAATTCATGAATTTATGCCATCTGGCGGACACGCGAAGCATTGCAGCCTATTAAATCCTGAACCATTATCAATTAACACATCAACCGCGCGTCAGCCGGGCATGACCCCTGACTGGGAACGCGGCATGCTCCGGGTGAACAGCGTCGCACTCCAGGAACAAGCCAGCGACAAACCGGTGATTTGTTAGAATAAAGTGTGCCGCAACAGTATATACTGTTGTAATATGAAACTAAAATATTAGATACAGTACTGTAGATGTACAGTACATTTTTGGATCAAATTTTTTTAATTTATTTATAATTACGCTTTAGTTACCCTTGGTGCCCTTTTGCGTTCTCTGTTTTTTCCGTGTGCATGATAGCTCACGGTGGTTGCTGGCACAACGAGGCCAGAAGTAGCTAACCAGCGTTGGATAGCAGCAATTCGGTGCCCGCTTGTGTACATCTCCTTAATTCGCATGCTGAGATCCTTGGAAATCTTTTTAACAACCATAGCTGCAAGTAGAAAGAAATACAAACACAAGAATGTATATTCGATGTTTAGTCGATGTGTAGTCAATGTGCAGTGAATCCACAAAATGGATGGTGTATTTATACGGTAATGACTCACATTAGAGTACGCCCACTTTCAGCACCTGTACCTCGCCGCCATGCAAAAAAGGTTACACACTTTGCATAGCCCACCACTCGATGATATTTATCTGAACTTGCCCTTGTCCAGATACTGCATTGTGCTACCTGCTTCCATGGAGCAACCCCGATTCTATGGACGCAGGAACCCTCTCGCCTCTGCCGTACCTGTCATGCAGAAAAAGCGAAAGGCGGTTGCCGTTTCCACGCCAAGGCAAAAGCGACAGGCTAAGGCCAATAAAGAAAACCTTCTGCTGTGGAACAATTGTAAAACAATCAACATGTTCTTTTGATTGGGGAGTAAGTACAAAAACATTTATTCAAATACTGTTAAATTGTGAAACATTGTTTTAACGTGAAAAGCAATTCAAACTCAAAAGGGGTATGGAGTGATGCTACAGTTGTGAAAAAATTTTATGTATAGAAGTAAAGTATGGGGCTACAGTCAGGTTTTGAAAAACATAATTTATTTAGGTCAGAAAATTCCCAAACGGCAACATCGCCTGATCAAAGGAACGGGCCAAGTTGGTCAAAACATATACAGTGGTTGGGATGGTGTGGCAAACAGTATGCACAGGACAGTCCTAGAGGGCAGCAGAAAGGCCCGTTTTCAGGAAAACTTGAACCACGTTGCTGTTTGCGGCCCTCAGGGGACGCGGAATTGTGAGGTTGTGTGGGTTGTACAGCAAGTAAAGAAAAACATCTGTCTAAATATAGTAAAAAAACATCACCAACAAACTTCTTTATTTAAGTACAGCAGGTCAAACAGTACAGTACATTTCCGCCACAACAGTAGGGTCTTACCTGATTAAAAAAAGTCTTTATTCATAAACGTAGACAAAACGCAAAATCTACTTTATTAAGAAACAGACAGTATACATACAGTGGGTGGTGCTGCACAACCAGGTAAGGCAGGCATGCACACTACAGTCCGCGAGGGCAGCAGATAAGGCCCGTTTCAGGACAACTTGAACACGGGCCGGTTGCGGCTCCAGGGAGTGGATTGGGCAATGTACTGTGTCGTGGACAGAAAGTTAAAACATTTCGTCTAATACAAGTTAAAAAAAAAACACAAACAACATATTTATTTATGTACAGCAGTCAAAAACATGTACAGGACAGCACAGTCAGCACACAGATGGTCTTAGAGTTTCCAGTGAGTAATCCGAAAGTCCAACCAACATTGAGTCCTGGCCGATTTTGCCCTAGCGCACAACGCAATTAATGCAGGTTGAACGCCTTTTCATTACAGGATCTGTAATTGGTTTGGAAATAAAAGCGCCGCAACAAGTCTCCAGGAAGGTTCTTTGAAACTTGGCAGGAGCGCCCGTTTTTATGCGATTTCCATCGTAGTCACTTTGAGGCCACTAGGTCGAAGTTGCAAGAGTAGGGAAAAATGGTGCTGAAAACGTAACAAGGGCATACTTGTGGGGTGCACCCGATCAGCACTCTTACTTCTCCCTAAGCGCCACCGTGCAGATCGGCAGGGTCTTGATGTCGGGCGGGCACCGTCCGATATTGTGTGCGAATCTAGGTCTTCTGCAAAAGAGCGGGCTGTGCGTGAGGCGACGGGGCCGATGGGAGGTTTTCTGGGAGCGGAAGCCTTTCCTCCAGTCTTGGTCGCCGTGTTTTGTAATCCTGTCGTGGTATTGATGGGTGTCATGTCATCCTAAACGGCATCATTGTACAATACATCTCTGGTGGGGGGCCGTTGCGATCTGGGGTGGCTTCCAATCGTTTTTGCGTCGAGAGTTATATACGATATCTTCTGAACATAATAAGGGCTCGGTAGTCTATGAAAAACCTAGCCTTTGGGTCAGCAGGTCAGAAGTAGCTAACCAGCGTTGGATAGCAGCAATTCGGTGTCCGCTCGTGTACATCTCCTTAATTCGCATGCTGAGATCCTTGGAAATCTTTTTAACAACCATTGCTGCGAGTAGAAAGAAATACAAACACAAGAATGTATATTCGATGTTTAGTCGATGTGTATTCAATGTGCAGTGAATCCACAAAAGGGATGGTGTATTTAAACGGTAATGACTCACATTAGAATACGCCCACTTTCAACACCTGTACCTCGCTGCCATGCATAAAAGGTTACACACTTTGCATAGCCCATCACTCGATGATCTTTATCTGAACTTGACCTTGTCCAGATACTGCATTGTGCCACCTGCTTCCATGGAGCAACCCCGATTCTACGGACGCAGGAACCCACTCGCCTCTGCCGTGCCTGTCATGCAGAAAAAGTGAAAGGCAGTTGCCGTTTCCACGCCAAGGCAAAAGCGATAGGCTAAGGCCAATAAAGAAAACCTTCTGCTGACCCCAGAGGCTAAGGGTTTTCATAGACGTCAGTGTGACAGAGTCACTAACTCAGTAGGCTGGAATAGTGAATGGAGAGACGCTGCAGCAAATTCACAGAGTGTTAATCTCCTCAGAAAGAAGCACACCTGCAGCCTAATTAAGCAAGAGGCCTGAGAGACTGCAGGTTTAAAAGCAGGAAGTGACACACACACACAGGGAGCTTGTTTTTCCACAGGAAGGTGGAGAGAACTCTCCCGAATTCCTTTTGTCTAGTAGGCAATTTTACCTCAGACTTGTGTACTGAAAATTCCCCTGCTTCAGCACAGTTCTGAATCAATTTTCAAATTTTTATGGCAATACTCCATTCACACCTGCGAAGCCTATGCAGGTGTGTGGCAGCCTTTACTTGCAGAATCAGTACACTCATGAGACACCATCGTTCAAATGCTTAAGCTAAAAACATTTTGAAATAACAAAACGGCCTTCCCTTTCCAAGGGATAACTCCTCTTGAACCCTTGACTATGGCTGGAAGGCAAAACCCCCTAATTTCAATGACAATTATTACACTTTATTGCTGATAGGCCAAATAAGGGTTACTGCTTCAGCAGTCGCCTCGCTCTCCTCTGGGAATTGGGGAAAAAAGAGTCCATCTGTGGTTTTTGTAAGTAATCAGTTGCAATGGTGCTGATCACTTTAACTCTGATCTCGCTGCATGGTTTTTTTTTTTTACAGTTGCCTCAGACTAGTGTAGGCAAAAAGCATTAAAAAATTTCACAGAACAAATCTGCGGTCCTTGATAACTTCAAAGACCACCTCTCGCCCACTTTCAGACACATATTGTAGGCGGACTCTCACAGAGGTATGCAAGGGAGATGATTATAGTGAAATAAATAAGCATTTATGCGCCTTTTCTAACATCAGGAAAAGCCATCCAACACAAGGGGTTGTTAACCCAAGCTTCTATTCACTTGGGAGTATTTATAGTGGAAATACTATCTGCAGTTCACAACTCCCTTAGATAAGTCAGTCTCCCAGACCCCAAACATATAGCATGGATTAAGCAGATATAATGAAGTCTCATAAATGAAAGTCTTATTCTGTTCCTGGTGTTTGGAGGGAAAAGCTTCTCTGTCATGGTTTTCAACTCCCTTTTCCTCAGGGTGTGTAAGCGTTCAGGCTTAGAAGTTTCCACTTCCCCTGTGTCTTGAAA
Source organism: Ascaphus truei (assembly GCA_036426205.1). NCBI lineage: Eukaryota > Metazoa > Chordata > Amphibia > Anura > Ascaphidae > Ascaphus > Ascaphus truei. The sequence continues at coordinate 14,222 of WSYH01007764.1, read as the reverse complement.
GCAGCTCTGCTGTTTTCTTCGTGGCAGGGCTTCACAGAATGTTTGTCTCCAAGTTCAGCTCAGGAGTGAGCTAAGGAGGTTCCCACTCCTGTCTCAAAAGAAAGGCTTCTCTAAGCCATTAATCAGGCAGGTGGTGCTGTTTGTTATTGACTCACCAGCGCTTAAACCGCCACTGATGGATAGAGCACCATTACCTGAACAGAGACTCCCACTGTTACCCCCCCTCTCCACAGAGTTCATTAATTACTGAATCTTGCCCATTGTGTTCTGCAATCCGTCAATAGAACGAGTACAAAGCCTCACTGCGACCGGCGTGTAATTCTCTTTGACGAGGAATTTTGAGGCTTGTTTACGGCAAGGCTTTGGAAAATCCCTCGCGAATTTGATTTGCCCAGAGCATCACCTCCTCTATGTGCATGTGTGTATCTCTTTCGGATGGGAGCTAGTTTATTCATGCTCATGCACTGTAAACTTCACCACCCTGCGTGCTTAGTGCCGCCCCCCCCCAAAACAAAATTTAATTATGATTTTTAACTGTTAGTTATCCTACAAGCCTGACCAAAAACAATCTTGATTACGATAATTAAATCTGTGACGTTTGCACTGACACATGACTTGATTTGTGTGATTTTTAGGGTACTGTATTTGTGGGGCTTGTAGGGATCAAATTACAGTATTATGATGAAAAACTGCCTTTGAATTACTGTACTCTACGTTACAGTAGTTATTCCTTTGAACTGCCTGCACGACTAATTCTCATCCCTCCCCACGCACACACAAACTCTTACGGAAGACACTCCACAGAGTCATTAATTTTGATGACGTTAGTTAGTCATATGTGTGGTTTTAATCCATCCCTAGGCCGAGAGTTCAATCGCCCATCACTGCAGGCCCTGAGTGTACTCTAATCCCTTTTAGAGATGGGAGCTTGCTGCTACTGCACATGAGTCACCCAACCCCCTCTCTCCACAGAGTCGTTAAATTTCTATGAATATTGCCATTGTGGAATACTATTAAGAAGGGAGCTAGCTGATGAGCTGATACTGCAAATGAACTTACCCCACCCCCCCCCCCCCCACCCCCAAACTTTGACGCTAGTTTACGGTAAGCTGTGATAAATCCACCTCTCGGTTGAAATGTAAATCTGAATTGCACAGCATTGTTGAGAATTGAGAGTTTAAAAAAAACCATAAACTGATGATGTTGTTGTGTCATTCATTCTATGTCCATTGGTTGTGTAACTGAAATAGGAGGTGGCGGGGGGGGTCGGGGGGTGTGGTTGTTGTTTTTTTTCAATGATTTATGATTACAGATGTGAATAAATATTTATTTATTTTCTCAGGAACCAAAAAAAATACAAATATTAAAATCATCATGAATAATACCTAAGATTTGCTTGATTAAGTTCTTCTGGCAGATTGAAATTGGAGTACATTGAGAAAACATTGCTAAAAAATGGGGGAAACATGAAAATGCACATTTATAAAGGAATATTATTTCCATAATATATACTTAATGTATAAATAACAGTGGTCGACAAATCACCAAAAAATCTACTCGCCACAAAAAAATCTACTCGCCACCCAGTACCACAAGGTGCTGCTTGGGCAATAGGAGCTCGCCAACGATGTTAAATCCACTCGCCCGGGGCACTGCAAAATGTATAGGTTTGTCGAAACACGATTATATATATATTATATATTATATATATATATATATATTAGAATATATTATATATATAGTACTATATTTTTCCGGTCTTTATCTTGTTCCTCGTTCTGTGTACAGTACCAGTAGTTCAATTCGAGGAGAGGAGAGGTTGTGTACATCATTACTGGCTGTTATATACATGTACATTTGACTGACAAGCAGATTAGGACTGTAAAACACTCCCACCTCCCCCAAGGCCACCCTTTTTCCTGAAAACGACAAGAAACAAAAAAGTAGTGCAGTATGTGCGGTACTGTATTACTTGTTGTGGGATGTGTAGTACTACTTAAATGACTGTGATGCTTCTCGGAAAAGAAATTGAGGCAGTTAGTAGGCAGTTACTGTAGTACTGTCAAACTAGTGTTCTACTGTATACTGGGAAACTACTGTATACTCTGGACATGTTAAATACTAGGTACTGAACACTGATGGCTGGTGCTGCTCTCTTGTAAAGAAAAAAACTGTAACTACTGATACTCTGACTATTGGGAAAGAAAAAAATCTTGTGCCATACTTACCTGTATCATACGTACTTCCAATACTACAGCCACAGTCCTACTTCTGATGCTTGCCCATACGCTGCGATAACAATGGGCAACACAGTGGGCACAGTGGGTCTAATATTATTGCAGCGTTCCACGGTGAGTAAATCGTTCCAAAAAATCCAATTTTTTTTTTTTGTTTTTTTGGGGGGGCCCTTTCAACAATCGTCTTTTGTGGCGGGTTTCGCCACTTTAAGGATATGGTCCGGAGGCAGACATCGATCGGAGTGAAGTATGCGATCTGTCATTGGAAAAAAGGACAATTAGTTTAAGAGATACAGTACAAGTAAAAACAGTGGGGAAAGGGGAAGAAAAAATGAGATACGGTACCGCAATACTCACTGGCGTCTTCACCCAGTTGAACCGCTCTCAAGGATATGCGCTGTGACACGGTGTGCTTCGGACGTTGTCTAGTAAGAAGCGGACGGGGACCCATTTGGGGAACTCGCGGTGATTATTGCACTATCTCAGGGACTAAGGTTGTCTTGGAAAGAAAAACTGTATTCATGCCTTCTATAGCAAGAAAAAAGAAAGGTGAAAAGGACTCCAAAACTGCACAATAGTACAGTGATACAGTTAAGGCTACACTAGTAAAGTACAGTGCTAAGGCTTTACATTATATTTCATATATTTACTTTCAAAGATGACCAATGCATCTGGTCCAACCTAGAGATGGCAAACCCCACACGCAGCTCACGGGGGACCTCGCCTACTCTGCGCGGCTTTCAAAAGATATGCGGCCTTTTTTGTGGAAACGCAAAGTGCAAATATCTCCAGAGAACAAACAGTAGACTCGTTAGTGAAGAATTGCAACCTGGAAAGTTTCCCCACTGTCGACACACTGCGAGGGGCAAGTACCAATCTTTGGATTTTGTTTGCGTCTTACCTTATCATGGGGTACGCTCTGAATAGACAAGGAATAAATAATTTAGCGGTTACAGTAAGTTTCCTAAACAACACTTTACATCTCAGAACTGTGCAAAGTTCTTTCTGTCATCTACTGTTTGAGACCAATTCTCGCAGTCGAATAGAAATAGAAAAAAGAGAGTTACAGGAATTAACCCTCAGCCTTTTATACCCCGAACAAGGAACACGCTCTTACTTTCTTAGAGGATCCAAGCGACTCCTCTCCTGCGAATTCGTCGCCTTTTTTACGTTGTAAGTGGGACGTTTTTTTCCACTACCTTCCCAGACGCGCACTTGTATGAGGTCTGAGACCTCGCGATTACCACGACCTAACGTAGGTAAGTTCCCTTGTATCTGCATAACCCCCTCCGCCTTATCCAAGATTCATACTTTCAACCCCACACTAAGTTTACCTCTTAGTCAACCCGACGGCCGTGCTGAACTTACTTATTACCCTAGCGGTGTCCAAGAGTCCTATTACTGCTCCACCTCCACCCTCCTCTACTCACCCCTAAACGCATTGCATTTATTTCTCACGCAAGCTCAACGCACTACCACGGACCATTGAGCTAGGGCTTATTACCAGGTGTGAGCCGCCCAAAGCCTCAGCATTACAAATTACATTAATGCAATCCAATGACCATTCCCTCCAATGCTGCCGTCTCATCTGCTTTTGCTGGTCGGATACAGTGAGATTGTGATTTTCCTTGACAGGAGTGTATTTTTTGACCCTTTATTGCCAATTTCTCATCATCTCCTCACTATTTTGTCCACCAGAAGAGTTGTCTACTACAATGTAAAGAAAAAACATTCCGGTAAGTAAAAATATTAGAGGGGAGGACAGGAGCAACAGGACAATATATTGTTCCTTTAATAGCCAGGAAATATTATAAATATACAAAATATATATTTACTGGTGTAATATAAATATAAATATACAAAACTATAATATACTGTTGTAAAGTATAAATTATAAATATACACATCTATATACGGTTGTAATAGTAAAGAGACAAGAGGCATAGGAGACTGCGGCGCTAAGTAAAGAGAAAGAGACCAATAATATTATATGTTGTATTATAAATTCATAAAATACAAAATATATATTACTGTGTAATATAAAAATTTAAATAACAAAATATATTATTGTTGTAAGAAAATAGAAATAACAAAATATATACTGTTGTAATATAAATATAAATATACAAAAGATATATACTGTTGTAATATAAAACTACAGCAAATAACAAAAATAGAGAACAGTACTCGTAGAGGACAGTACATTTTTGGATCAATTTTTTTGTAAAGTGTTATAAATATAATTACGCTTAGTTACCCTTGGTGGCCCTTTGCGTCTCTGTTTTTTCCGTGGGCCTGATAGCTCCGGTGCGTTGCTGGCAAACGATTGCCAGAAGTAGCTAACCAGCGTTGGATAGCAGCCAAGAGCAATTCGGCGTTTTTTGTCCGATCGTGTAATCTCCGTAATTCGCATGCTGAGAGATTCCTTGGAACTCTTTTTAACAACCCCATTGCTGCGAGTTAAGAAAAGAAATACAAAAACAAGAATTGTATATTCGTGTCTTAGTCGATGTGTATTCAATGTGCAGTGAATCCACAAAAGGGATGGTGTATTTTAAACGGGTAATGACTCACATAGAATCGCCACTTTCAACACTGTACTCGCTCAATGCCATAAAAGGTTACACACTTTGCATTAGCCATCACTCGATGATCTTTAGCGAACTTGACGTGTCCAGATACTGCATTGTGCCACATGCATCCAGGGAGACCCCGAGATTCTACGGACGCAGGAACCCACCTCGCATTCTGCCGTGCCTGTCATGCAGGAAAATAGTGGAAAGCAGTTGACGTTTCAACGCCAAGGCAAAAGCGTAGGCTAAGGCCAATAAAGAAAAAACCTGTCTGCTGACCACCAGAGGAGCTAAGGGGTTTTTCATAGACCGTCAGTTGTGAAAGATCACTAAATCAGTAGGATGGAATAGGAGTGAAATGGAGAGTACGCTTGACCACCAAATTCACAGAGTGTTAAATCTCCTCGAAAGAAGCACACCTGCAGGCACGAATGAAGCCAAAGAGGACCTGAGAGACGAGCTGACGGTCGTTTTTTAAAAGAAGGAAGGGAATAGTGACAACACAGACACACACAGGGAGCTTGTTTTTCCACAGGAAGGTGGAGAGAACTCTCCCGGCTAGGAAGCCGTTGCTGTTGCTCTGGTCCCCCAGTCCTGTGAGGAGATAGGCTGCTGGGACCAGCTGGGACCCCAACCCAGGATAAAGATCAAGATCGCTGCGAGTCTGGACACAGCCTGCTCCCCGGAACCGTGTTCCTGTTTGCTACTGGAGCGGCAAAACAGATAAGACTTTATTCTTATACGTATCGTTATCCTTTGTGTAGCATGTTTTGGGCATGACCAGATTAGCTGGCTGTCCTGTTAGTAAGGGCTCAAGAAGTGAGTTAGTGTGCCTAACGGGACTAGGCTTTAATTTTCAAGAAAGTAGTTTCTTAAAGGGACAGTGCACCCGTACTTACTTTGGTTGTGGCTAATAAACCACTAGTGTTTAAAGTTTCCCATCGTGTCTAGCGTCTTACTGACCCCGCCGCGAGGCCGTTCTGCCACAGGTGGTGTCAGAAGTGGGATGCTACGCCTCTGGGGGGTCAGTAGATAAAGATGTGTTGAGACACTGAACTCAAGCGGAAAAAAAATGATTTTTTTGCTGAAGCATGGAAGTTACAGCCAGCAAGCGCTGAGTGTAAATTTTGCCCCGTCGGGTATGAAAGGATTGCTGTGTAAAGCTACTGCCTTTTGCTGAAGCGAGTGAATTTGCAGCTAGCAAGTGCTGTGAGGTAAAGTTTGCCCTGTCTGGTAAAAGGAATTTGAAAATGGATTTTGGCATAGATGTTGCCCTAAGAAGAACCCAGAAGGTTCAAAGATTGTAAAGCCCATACAAGTTACGTGTGTTGTGCAAAGTCTGCCTCGTCAGGTGTAAAAAAAAACAACAACAAAAAAACGGGGTTTTAAAATGGCCGCCGTCAAGTGTCAGTTTTGCAATGTACATAACCATACAAAACAGTGTCCCTTCAGGCCATATGATGATTATGATGACGACGCATATGTGGCCCCGAGAAGAGAGACGTACCCGCAGATGAAAGCTGCAAAAGTGTCCAGTGTGTGTGTGCCCAGTACCACTGATGTCTCTTGAACTAATAAAACAAAGAGAAAGAAGAAAAATAAAAATATTTGTCAAGTCACAGAGGAAGTGACCGAACCACTTGAGCCTGCGATATCAGGACAACAGGCGTCAGCAAGCCACCGAGATGTGCTGCAGACCGGAGTGATGGGCAGAATTGTCACAGGAACGGTGGCAAAGGAAAAGGAGGAGCAAAGGGAAGCTGAATCCTTGATCCAGGAAAAAGAGGCCTTAATTTCTGCGCTCCAAACTGCCCAGCGTGATTATGATGTCTTGCAGGAACAATTGAATAGGGAGCGAGAAGCTAATGCCGAGGTACAGAGGTGTATACTCCCAGCTATACAAGAGTATGCGGCATTAAAGAAAACAGAGCATCTCTTGCGGAGTGAGTTGGAGGAGCTGACGACAAGTTTGAATAAGGCCACACCGCAATGGCTAACATGAATCCTAGAGAACAAGTCCTGACTGGAGACTAGGCTATCAGATGTCCCAGAGAGATGTGCAAAACTTCATCAAAGACTTAGAAGTTTCTCACCAAGAAGCTAGCGCGCTCAAAACAGAGCTGGAGCTCTCACGCCAGGAGGGCCACAGTCTAAACACAGAGCTGGGTATGTTGAAGGAAACCCATGAGAATGCCCTGAGGGATTTAGAGACTGTGAAAATGGAGAATATAAACCTGAAGGAAGAGGTTTTAAACCTGACTGGTCAGGTCAGTGATGGGACTGAGAAGCTTCACCAAGCGCAGAAAGTGAAGACGCAATTGGCGCAAGAAAAAAAATGAAGTACAGGCTGCTCTGCAGAATGCAGAGAAAATGCTGGAAAAAGAATGCCTCACCCTGGAGCAGCTGAAGATCACGTTGAGCGCCACAAGAGCATCGCTGGAGGCGGAGCTTAGAAGCCAGGTAACTCTGTGTGAGAGGGAACATGAGAAGGTCCAAAGACTGGAGCAAGAGCTGGAGAAGCAGAGAGGCAACTCCATCTCCATGAGTCAGTATGCCAAGGAGAAAGAAGCCTGGAAGACAGAAGCAACAGCGATACTGGCGACAAGAACTGCAGAGCTCAAAAAGATGGAGGAGGCGTTGATGCAAACCCAGAGTAAGCACCGGGAAGAGGTGAAGGCCCTGAGAGGGGACTAGCAGCATCAAATTGAAGAGTTGCAAACGCAGGTTGCTGAGCTCAAGATACAGCTCGCCGAGCGGGAGAAGGTGACCGTCCGACAGGTGGCCTGCCTGATGTTGCACCATGAAACCGAGATGGCTGATATCCACAAGCGGCTGGACTACACGACCAATGAGGGGGCCCGGCTACAGCTGGAGCTAGACAAGGTCCGGGAGGAGCACCAGCAGCTGCAGGTCCAGAATAAAGAAAGAGAGACAGATTTAAGCCTTGCTCTGAGTCTGCTAGGAGACGTAGAATCGCGACTCAATTCTAACGAAGATGAACTAGCAGCCGCACTGAGTGAAAGAAGAAAGGCAGAAGGACTGCTTCAAGACCTGAGGAAGGACCTGGAGTCTGAGCGTGCTGGCCGCAAGATGGCGGAGAAACAAAAGTGTGACCTGGACAAGGAGCTTGAGGCTCTGAAGACTGAGCGGGACGCTACGTTGGACTCTACGGCTGACCAGCAGGAGGTTTCTCAGATGAAGCTGGAGGAAAAGCTTGCAACCCCAAGACAGACGTTTGGGTTACTGAAGCAGTCCAAGGAAAAGGTGGCGGTAGAGCTAAAACAAGGGAGGCGCTCCAGGAAGCATGACCGTGATACCGTTGCAGAACTAGTCTACTTTCCACAAGGCACGGAATGCGAAGGCCAAATTGTGATGCACCTACACAGTAAGAATCCAATCATACTACAGTGCCCAGGGGACACAAAGTGGATTCCTTGCCATGAGGGCAGCCACTGTGAAGAGACAGCCGCGAATGAGACGGAAAGGTCCAAAAGAGAAGGCCAAACAGTCACTGGCGAGTGAACGCAATGAGCTGACCGAGGTCAATGCTCTTCTACAGGATAAGGGAGACTCTGAGCACAAGAGGACAAGGACAACAATGCATCTTCAGGATTTGCAGATCAAGGTCACAGCGTGGCGTAGAGTCCTGGCAGAGAGAGCTAATAGACAGCAGGATGCTCAGGAACCTCGTCAAGAAGAGATACAACAAAAGCGGAGCATCAACCTTAAACTGAAACTGGCACAAGACAAAGAGATAGGGAGGTACCAGTCTTCAGACACAGGTAGCCTGGTAATTACCCCAAAAAGAAAATGCCTAAATTGGAAGGCAAGAAAAAAAAAGGGGGGGGAGGGAAGGGCCGACGTCAGACATTTTCGCCAAAGATGCTGGTGCACGGGCCTCTCCACAGGACAATGTTTCGCTGGGGAGAGGGATATGTGACAGAGTCACTGACTCAGTAGGCTGTGACAGTGAATGGAGAGACGCTGCAGCCAGATCACAGAGTGTTAATCTCCTCAGACAGAAAGAAGCACACCTGCAGCCTGATTAAGCAGGGGCTGAACTATCAGTGAAACAAGTGCTTTAAAAAGCAGGAAGTTGCTCACACAAGGTGAGCTTGTTTTTCCACAGGAAGGTGGATTCGAGTTGCGCCAGACTGCAACCCCTCTTTTCCTTCTTGAGGAGCTTGCTCCTGCTGTTCTGGTTGCACTTCTCACCTCATCTTTTTATTTTTGGGTGCCCAGTGTCCCGGGACAATAAGCCCAGGGATCTCCTGGTCAACCTGCTCCTGGCATTGGCTAAGGTAGCCATTTGTAAAACCAGGAAGCAGTGTTTGGAGGGGGGGGTCCCGACAAACATCGTGGCCATGTTCCGGGCGCTGGCGCGCTCCCGTATTCGGGCAGAGTACTCGTACGCCGAGTCTACTGGGACGGTTTCAGAGTTTGCCTCCCAGTGGGCGTTAGGCGGGGGGCTTTGCTCGGTATCCACCAATCAGGGTTCTTCAGATTTAACCCTTCTGTTTTAAGTGCACTTCATCAGTGCACTTGTTGGGTTCATTTCATTTTTGTTTGACTGGTTTATCTTTGTTCTACTTGGTAACAAGTAGAATTGCTGTTCAACTGAATGGGCCGGCTTCGCCGGCCAATCAGTTTCAAACCAGATCAAAATAGATCCACAGGAAGGTGGAGAGAACTCTCCCGGCTTGGAAGCCCGTAGCAGCTGCTGCAGCTCTGGTCCCCAGTCCTGCGAGGAGCTTTGCTGCTGGGACCAGCTGGGACCCCAACCCAGGATAAAGATAAACATTGCTGCGAGGCTGGACACAGCCTGCTCCCCGGAACCGTGTTCCTGTTTGCTGTTTGGAGCTGAAACAGATAAGACTTTATTCTTATTATGCTTATTGGTTATCGTTTGTGTAGCATGTTTTGGGCATGACCAGATTAGCTGGCTGTCCTGTTAGTAAGGGCTCAAGAAGTGAGTTAGTGTCCCTAACGGGACTAGGCTTTAATTTGCAAGAAAGTAGTTTCTTAAAGGGACAGTGCACCCGTATTTATTTTGGTTGTGGCTAATAAACCACTATAGTTGAACGTTTCCCACCGTGTCTAGCGTCTTACTGACCCCACCGCGAGGCCGTCCTGCCACAGGTGGTGTCAGAAGTGGGATGCTACGCCTCTGGGGGTCAGTAGATGAAGATGTGTTGAGACACTGAACTCAAGTGGAAAAAAAAAATGATTTTTTGCTGAAGCATGGAAGTTACAGCTAGCAAGCGCTGAGTGTAAATTTTGCCCCGTCGGGTATGAAAGGATTGCTGTGTAAAGCTAATGCCTTTTGCTGAAGTGAGTGAATTTGCAGCTAGCAAGTGCTGTGAGCAAAGTTTGCCCTGTCTGGTAAAAAAGAAAGTGAAAATGAATTTTGGCAAAGATGTTGCCCTAAGAAGAACCCAGAAGGTTCAAAGATTGTAAAGCCCATACAAGTTACGTGTGTTGTGCAAAGTCTGCCTCGTCGGGTGTGAAGAAAACAACAAAAAAAAAATCCGGGGTTTTAAAATGGCCGCCGTCATGTGTCAGTTTTGCAATGTACATAACCATACAAAACAGTGTCCCTTCAGGCCATACGATGATGATGATGATGATGATGATGACGACTCGTATGTGGCCGCTGGAGGAGAGCCGTACCCACAGATGAATTTAGTATGCTGGGCCTGTCATAAAGTAGGTCACATGGAAGATGTGTGCCCCAAAATTTTCAAAGACAAACAGCTGCAAAAGCACACAGGGAGCTTGTTTTTCCACAGGAAGGTGGAGAGAACTCTCCCGACTAGGAAGCCGTTGCTGTTGCTCTGGTCCCCCAGTCCTGTGAGGAGCTACTCAATGCAATACAGGGAAAAGGGAGACCAAAAAGCGCACCAGCACAAACGGAGCAGGAAGAACCCAGGACAAAAAAATGATTAAAAGGGCACTTTAATGTGGCAAAAGACCCATCCAATACATTTCGAACGTCGCAGCGTTCTTTTTCAAGGATTGATACTCGCAGGAGTTGCCCCAAAGGGAACAGAGGACCTATCCCAACTCCTACACCCGCCCCTCCCTCTGCCAAGACACCCCGTACCGCTGTGCCTACCACAGCGGGGCCCTCAGGGGCCCAGGTCCCTCCTGGGACCACAAGAGATGTTGCTGTCCCATCTGGAACAGTGACGTCTGTACCTCTCCCCAAAGAACAGAGGGAGAAGGAAAAGCCCTTGAGAGCCCAGGTCCCCCCTGGGACCACAGAAGATGTCACTGCTCCATCTCAAACAGTGACATCTGAACCTCTCCCCCAAAAAAAGAGGGAGAAGAAAAGAGTCACCCCAGAACAGTCACCCTCTGTTGTCACTGCCCCCCCCAAGAACACCTTACCCCCAATGTAAGCACCGTACAGGGTGTGGGGGAGCAGGAGGAAGCTCCGGCTGGAGAGACAGTGGCACCCTCTTGGGGGGGGACTGGATTGATGTGAATGGGGGACAAACAGAGAGAGGGGGGAGGAGAGAGGAGAGAGAGAGGAGCGGGAACATTACATCCCGGGCAATGCCGGGTCTCTCAGCTAGTATAAAAATAAAAAAGAAGAAGAAAGAAAAATAGATAAAGACTATAAAAATGAATTATAAATTGAGAAGCATCTTGTAATGAACAATTAGACCCCAATATCCTCAAATTAGAAAAAAAAGTATAAATATACGTTTAGACAAATAATAAAATATATATATATATGATAAAAAAATATATATATATCATAATCATTAATACTAATAGAAAATATAGGGTCAAAATCGTTCAGATCATATCTAAGTGGTTGATGCATAAAAGAAATCGAGAATGAGATATCGAATATAAACATGAAAGAAATTGTTAAATGACATCATTTAATAATCATGTAGATGTTTTGTCAATACCATTCATATAAAAAAAATAATAAATAATAATAACAACATGAATGGTATTTGAAAATACATAGTACCTAACACTGAGAGAGAATTATACCAACAGGAACTATATCAAATTTGGACATACTTAATATTCAGAATAGGAGACATATAACCTCTATTGAGTTTATCTAATAAACAGTCAGTTTGATGTAAAAATGGGCTCAGATCCCAATCCGAGTTTAAACCATTTGTTATTCTGGTGATTAAGGTGAATATCCAGTAAAGTTCCCTTTTGTCTAATAATTCCATTCTATTACCTCCTCTAATCGGTTTTGACACATGTTCAATTCCTCTATATTTAAGTTTATTTATACTTCCAATTTTACAATTGGTGAAATGTTGGGCAACTGGATGGGTAAGATCTCCCAACTTGATAAGTCTAATGTGTTCCCTCATTCTAGCCTTTAAGGCTCGTGTAGTGCGTCCAACGTATTGCCTACCACATCCACAGTCCAAAAGATAGACTGTGAATGTGGTATTGCAGTTAATGAATGATGTAATGGGGAATTGTTGTCCTGTATTAAATGATACAAAACTGGAACATGATTCCATATGAGCACACGAAACACAATTCAAACACTTGAAACATCCTTTAGGGAGATTACCACCCTGTGTAGGGCTGGAAGAAGAAAAAAGACTTCTAGAAACATAATTAGCTATAGTCTTAGCTTTTTTAAATACAAAGCGTGGACCCCCTGTATAAACCTTTTTGAAGTGAAACTTCTTTCGTGGCACCTAGTCCTGATGGGATAGATGGGGGGCAAAATGTGAAACGGAAGTGACGTCACCTAATGGACGCCGCTCCGCTCACACGTCCCCTGTTACATGCGGCGGCGGCAGTGGCGATAGCCGCCGGCGCGGCTCCTAATCGCCGCCGCTCCCCACACCCCCCCACACACCCGGCTGCTGACATATGACATATGCTGCGGCGATAGCCGCCTCTCCTAATGGCCTAACTGTTCCACGGCCGCTGTTCCCCGCCCGCTGCCATGCCGCGCATGCGCAGTTGTGATGGCGCCGCTGACGGACGCCACACATGCACAGAAGCGGCTGGCAGTGGCGTCGTTCCCCCCACATGCTCCTAAGGCCCATTGGCAGCAGCGCCATTCAGCCTTCCACTGGCACACGGCGCAAACCCGGGCACATACCGCGCGGCACAGGGGCTCAGTCACTCATGCCCGTGCCAGGCGCATGTACCCCCGGGGGGGGTGCAGAATTTGCGTGCAAGGGTGGGGGTGTGCAGAATTTGCATGCGGGGGGGAGGGGTTGTGCAGAATTTGCATAGGGGGGGAGAGAGGTGGTGCGCAATGTTACACCCCGTCCCTGGCTGCAGCAGGACACACACACACTGACTGACCCACACACACACACACACTGACTGACCCACACACACACACTGACTGACCCACACACTGACTGACTCACATACACACACTGACTCACATACACACACTGACACACAAACACACTCAGACACACATAAACACACTGACTCACATACACACACTGACACACAAACACACTCAGACACACATAAACACACTAACTCACATACACACACTGACACACATACACACACTGACTGACACACATACACACACTGACTGACACACATACACACACTGACTGACACACATACACCCACACTGACTGACACACATACACCCACACTGACTGACACACATACACACACACATACACACACACACTGACTCACACATACACACACACACACTGACTGACACACATACACACACACTCATACACACACTGACTGACACACATACACACACTGACATACATACATACACACACACTGACTGACTGACGACTGACACACACATACACACACACTGACTGACACACATACACACACACTGACTGACACACATACACACACTGACTGACACACATACACACATACACACACACACTGACTGACACACATACACACACACACTGACTGACTGACACACACACACACACACACACACACACACTGACTGCCACACATACACACTGACTGACACACATATACACACACACACTGACTGACACACATATACACACACACACTGAAACACATACCCATACACACACTGACTGACACACATACACACAAGGAATTCACACTTCGTGCAAATAGCTAATACAGGGGATGTGTGCCGAGCACGCGCATTATAAGTCAAATTTATTTGCGTTTTGTCAATGAAATTGTATTTTGATTTTTAATTAAAACATCACCAATACAAATACAATTTCTGTGACAAAAGTCAAAGAAGTTTCACTTACTATGCGCGTGCACAGCACACACAGCTTTTTTTTAACAATGGGTCTGCAGATAAGATACCCCAGTGTTTTTTGACAATATTTTTTATACAGTTTGCTTGTACATTATGTTGGGTGACAAAAACTGGGTTATTACCATCCCAAATATCACTGGGACTTTTTATTTT
>WSYH01007763.1:0-24536 GCA_036426205.1 Ascaphus truei | reverse complement strand
GTCTGCATCTGTCACGTTCACGCGCTCAGTCAGGTGACTTTCGGTGGCAGCCTTCTGAATTGCAAGCAATCAGCTGCTAGACTGCACGCGTGTCTCCCTTCTATCCTGGGCAGGAGTCTGTGTGGTAGACTCGCAGGGTTAGGTAAGGTTGGGGCTGCTTTAACTCTTTGGATACTCTGCTATTTTGGTATTAGTACTCCTGACGGTGGAAGCGCATTCTGAATATGTGCACAGGTTAACCATGCCACACCGCTACTAGGAGTCTAGTAGCCATGCGTATTTTGTTTGTTGTTACACGCTAGTTTATATACATCCGGAGTTATCATCTGATTTTTAGGTGTTTTGCTTGTGGGGTATGCGTGCGTTTCGTGATTAGAAACACTTTCTCAAGGCTCAGTGTGAGGGGGAAGTCCCATTGATCGTAATAAAGTTTATATATGCATGGGTGTGTTTTCAAGTGTTGGAGTGTTCACCCTAGAGGTGTCTATGCATGCTGCTTATAGGCTCTAATACAGCACCATCAAGTAAACCTAGGCTGTCCTCAATCAAATAATTGATATAATCACAAAGAAGTTGCAGGCAGTGCTTAAGGATGATTAAAGCAACTGTTGCACATGATCCCTTGCATTGTTATGAGTTAATACATGATAGCAGAGAGTGTTGATAATCATGGGGGTATGAAAAATCAATTTAACCCCTGAGCTAAAACATAATATAGACTCTAATCATGTGGGTGAAACATATAAAATATTAATCCGTTGTAGCATAACTATCTTTGTGGATATCCTCACAGACATAAGATGTAGTAGATAAATATCACACCTAATAACGTAACAAATGTTTTTATCTTAATAGTGGAAATGACGGTTAATGTGAGGCCCCGTATCAATGTTGATGGCTATATGGTGTACACTATTTGAGCTACAATGCCACATTGTGGTACATCTTAAAGACCGAGAATCAGGGTAAGTATATATAGGTAGCTACACGTGTGTGCTAAATGGTTACTTGGTATCCCTTCTGTACATTGCCAGATTATGTACTTGCTAGTCCCGAAATCAGGCAAGTATATGTGGTTTTAACTGCACAGTGTGGTAAGTGATAGTTTGTGTCACAGTTTTCTGTACATTGAGTGAGGTCTGCACCTGATTGTTATTATTATAAAAGGTGAATGATTATTCCAAAAGCAGTGGGATAACACTTACAGACATACATAGGCATGTTAGATGTTACATGAGGTACATTCTTGATGAGATCTTAATAAATGGTGTGAACAAAACCCTTCGTTCAAACCCTTAGGTGATAATGTCTGTAATGTATATAGCCATCTTGCCTCTTTTTGTAACAGAACTGTGTCCCAATCCCATGTCGTCGGTCCATTGAAATTTGATCCATGCCATGAATTTAACCAAGGTTTCATTACCTTGGTGAACAGAGTTTATATGTCTCGCTAGACATGATTGAGGCAGCCTATGTTACTTGATGGTGCTGTATTAGAGCCTATACAGCAGCACGCATGAGACACACCTCAGGGTTAAACTCCCAACAATTGAAACACACCCATGCATTTATAAACTTTATTACGATCAATGGGACTTCCCCCTCACACTGAGCCTGAGAAAGTGTTTAATCACGAAACGCGCAGTCGGCATCTGTTCACGTGCACGCGCACAGTCAGGGACTTTCGTGGCAGCCTTCTGAAATGCGAGCAATCAGCTGCTAGACGGCACGCGTGTCTCCCTGTCTATACCGGGCAGGAGTCTGGTGGTTCCTCGGCAGCGTAAGTGAGGTTGGGCTGCTTTAACCATTTGGATACTCTGCTATATGAGTGGTATTAGTAACTCCTACGGTGGAAGCGCTTCATGAATTGTGCACAGGTATACACATGCCACACACGCTCATAGGAGTCTAGTACAGTGGATATGTTTATTGTTGACAGCTAGTTTATAAACATCTGGGTTTATCATCTGATTTTTAGGTGTTTTGCTTGTGGGTTGTGTGACTGACTATCCATTTGTGGATTAATATTTATTGCTATTGCCCCATGATCAGGTGTACATATTGCTTATTAGTAGGACTACGATTTAGTCTCATATCCCTATTTCCCCAGTTGTCCACGTTGGGACTTGTTTGACACTCTAAGACAGGTCTCGTATAACTTATACACCAGCTATTTTAGTGGCAGAAGCATTCCTAACGGTGGTAGCACATTCATGAAATGTGCATAGGTATCAAACGCCACACCGTTTATAGGAACTTATTAGCCATAGTATTTGTGTTCTGTGTACTACAGCCAGCTCTTTATTCGTTTGGAGTTTATTAGCTGTTTTCTAGGTGGTCACTGTTGGAGAATATACAGTATTGATCTTCCATCATTGAACATATATTATATACTAGTGAGCACACACTGATTGTGTGCATTTATTTTGTGCGTATATAGAGCTATGTTTTGACCAGTCTCACATTTCACTACTATCACCGGAAACCCTGTATTTTACCTAGACAGTGATTTGCAGCCCCCACCACTTCCCCCCACATTTGCTCAACCTAACTACACTATTAGGGATCTGCTATCGTTTCTGACACGTTTGTTAGGAATGTTGAGCGACCACAGCGCCTCAGGCGGAGCTCACGCCTCTCTCCTTACACTGTTCAGACCCTCCACTACAACCCGCAAGCCCACCCCCTTCAGCTTCATCACTACCCCGCTCATGGTGGGACGCTCCACGAGTTCTTCCTCCGCGCCTCTACCCGCACCGTCAGCGCGGGAATCGCCGTCCCGCACGCACATGCCACCCCATGTTGCTTCCTCTCATGCTCACTTGGACTTACGGCACACACAAAAGCCCTTGAAGATATCCCACTCAGGCGTCCGCCCCCAAACCCCATGGTTTCAATCTGGCTCTTGCTGTGTCACTGAGCTCTAAGAACATCATCCAATCGCTGAAGCTCCCTGGGCTCCTCAGGCACGACCTCTCTCTGGTTGGCTGTTCCAGCTTTATATACCTCTCTGTTCTGTGCTTCCTCGCTCGTCATAGTTTTGTATGGGTGTTTCACAGTGCTTGTTCTTTGATTCTTCCTGTTTTGACGCGGGCTTGGCAGACTACCCCCTTTGGCTTCGACTTCGGATTGTTCCTTTTAACGTACCTTCTGGCTCCTTTCGACCCACGGCGCTCATCTTCGATCCCCCATACGTCTCCTACCCCTGATCTCGCAAACGGCAACGATCACATTCTTCTGGGAAAAACGGTATCGGCAAGTATTCCGCAATACACCCACCTGGCCTGGCATCACTAATACCAAACCGCTGACACGTCCCTCGCTCTGTCGCGTGTGTGTATTCAGACCTGCCACCTCATCAGGCTTGGAGAGGGTACTCGGAACACGTTGTCTATAACCCAATGTCCTCTTTTAACCCGAGCTGTCATTAAACTCATCCTGTTAACAATAGTTATGCATTATTAACTCCTTTTAGTAGCTTAGATTATATGTCGAAACTGACTTCTGATCTCTCGCCGCTCCCGTCTTTATCCCTCCTTTTTGGTAACCTTTTCTTTACCCAAACTCCCTTTATTCTTACCGTAGGCATATATATCTCATCTATCAGGGTACATTATGTCGTCGTCGGGATTTGTCTATTTGACCCAGCCATTCATTTTTATTTCCAGCCAGTCTATCACTTATCCTTGCTTTTCGAGTTTTTTATATTATCATTACACTTCATAGGTGGTCATTGAGTGCTTTAAGTGATGTTCTTTCTCTATGTTGTTAACGTTATTACGTCACACCCAGCACCGTACCCCCGCATACATATAATTAACATTAGCTTGAAGCGGGTCCCTAAGTAAATAGCAGGGTAAAACCTAATGGACTAGTCTTTTCGTAAACCATCTTACATGTACTATGTACTGCGCATGTGAAACAATATGGCAAATATTGTCTTTATTTCAACTACGACTTCAACAGTATCCATACATACCAATGGGTAAAAAAATAACATGTCATTATCTAAAACGACTAAACCAACAAACCATCAAAAAACCACTGAATTAAACTCTTACCTTACCGGTATGGGAGAACTAACTAATTGTCCATTGACGAAATACTGTAGAATATAAGTCTTCTGGCTTCAAGTCCTTTTGACTATTGGTGCAACTTGCCAACCTATAGGTTCCGCCACAGGTACCAAGATAGTTCACCTTCTAATTCTTGGGATGCGTTCGGGAGGTCCCCGGGCAACGAATTACTGACTAGAAGGGTTAACCCTTGGATTAACTGATGTGGTTGACCCCATTGACGGTATACATGGAACCTGCTGCCCAAAGCTGTTACTTGGATAGGAATTATAATGACGCAAGCTGGATAAGTCATTGAAGGACACCCGTGGATAAGCCCAGCAACACTTATTGCCGGTTTACAGTCCTAATCTCTACAGTGTATGCCAATCCCCTCGTGGTTGGGAAATTTAACCATCCAATCCTTCGATTTGCCCGGATTTCTGCAGAAACGGGCCAAAAAGAGCTTTCTGGTTGCAAAGCACCACCCTAAGGGGCCTGTATTCCGTCGGGAACAGGGGCTCCCCGGAACCTGAAATACCAAACGCGGTTCAGCTCCGGAGAGACCCCCTGCACACCTCACTATGAATAAAAATGTATTTAATTAGTATATTTATATTCATTTATTTATTTATTTTTTAGATTTATTTATTTTTGTGGCGGCTGCTGTGTGGATTTTTTTTATTGGGGAAGCGGGGTGTGTGAAGGGGGTATTATCCCCACGGTGGTTCGTTTAGGCTTGTACGAGGGGGGTAGCGCGGAGGGGTTGAACACCCTCTATGACCGGTAGCGGTATAAACTGCTACGGCCGCGTTCGAAGGGTTGGTTAGAGGCAACCCGCAACCACCCCCCGCAAGTCTAAACTCATCACCAAGGAGCCAATACCCCCTTCACCCACCCCCGCTACTCCACCCATAAAGCGGCATGTGTGGGTAACCCCTTCATTGCCTTAGCGATCAGCGATGGTGGCTAGAAGGGCGCTCCTGTACATTGTTTATAATATTGTGCAGAGCGGCGGGCCTCCCTGTTTTTTGGCAATTGGGTAATTTGGCTACACGGAGGTCGCAAACCCCCTGACTTGGCATGTCCATATATTGAAAATACAGAAAGCTGCTTCGTACCCATAGCACATAGCCGCTAAGGTGATAGGACAGTGTTTATTTTATAGTGTTTAATTCATACTGTACATGTGCAGAGGGTCTCGGAGCAGAAAAATGTTTT
Organism: Ascaphus truei; assembly: GCA_036426205.1. Classification (NCBI taxonomy): domain Eukaryota; kingdom Metazoa; phylum Chordata; class Amphibia; order Anura; family Ascaphidae; genus Ascaphus; species Ascaphus truei. The sequence continues at coordinate 19,260 of WSYH01007763.1, read as the reverse complement.
GGTTTTAGGGGTTGGGGACACCCTGCTCCTCGAGATACAGGCCCCTTTAGGGGTGGGCGGTATCCTCTTGCTTTGGGTGACAGTGCCGCGGTCATGTGGATCCGGGACCTTAACTGCAGAGGGATACCGGACACCTCAAAAGGGGGCCCAATAATCTCGCGGGAGCAGGGGGTCCCCAGACCTGAACCCAATGCGGTTTCAGCTCCGGAGACCTCTGCACATCTACACATGAATAAAAATGTATTTTAAATAATTTTTAATGGGCCGATGTTTGGCAGAGGAGAAGTCAGCGGTCTCTCTCTCTTCCCAAACACATCTCGCACAGGGGAGGCCTATTAGTATCATTGATGTCATATACAGTACTCTTGTTATTGTTAGGGGTTATATGGGTTGTTGTTATACAGTAATACTGTAGATATTAACAGTATCATACTGCATTACAATTCATGAATTTCTCCCGGCTCAAAGACAACAAGCTCCAAACGTTCCCATGCGTTTTACACGGCATTGCAGTATTTGCAGAAGCGGGAACAAATGCTTAAATCACAGCCGCGAAAATAAGTCTATACTACCCCGAGGAAAACGACACAAAACCCGCCAATCCACGGATTCTTCTGAAATACACACGAGCTACTCCAAGTAAGAATAGTTGGTCGCCAGTGTACATGTTTTCACAACCATATTGAGAATGTTATTGAAGAAATGTCTATCACATGACAGCTACTTCTCAATAGTGGAGAATTAGGAGATATATTAAGCTGCTGTGAAGCAAGCTAATAAATATAGAGGCGGAATATAATGTACAAATAAAATTGATTGATTTGCAAGAAATGTTGTATTTCCCAATCAATATTTATACCTCCAAGGCCAGGTTTCCATATAAAGATCCAAAGCAGTTCCGTGGTGTTCAATTTTTTGACGGTTACGACTCTTCTGATATGAAGTGGATATATCACTTCCACTAAAGGAAAATTTAATTCATCCTCCCGGGGGCAGCCTAAAATGTTCGAGATACTGTGTCCATCTCTTGTTATGGACCTCAACGTGCTCATTATTAGTATTTTGCCAAAGGTCTTATATCTTCTCCCTACTGTAACTATTTCCTGCATCCAGATTCAGCATATAGATCACGAAGTTGTGTTGGACATTGTGAACGTTTTCATTTTCATAGCTGGTTTTAGTGGCTTTTGGGATTTAAGGGATGATATAAAGGTCTGGCAGGTACAACACACTACACAGTGGCCAGAATTGTGAAAAACCTTGGCAAAAAGCCTACAAGTTCAGAGGTAGTGTAAGCATCTAAACAGACTTGGGGGCGGATAGATGTGTGGGCTAATTTCAGCCTTTTTTAATACCAACGTTGGGGTTATTGGTCACAACGGTTTCTAGATCAACACTAACTTGAGGATATCTGTGTGTCTGGCCGTATTGGATCCTAAATCATTCAATATTCATTCGCTGTCTGCGATGTTTGAGTTCAAAACAACAAAGGAACATTCTATTCATGTTTTGTTAGTGTTTATAATTCATAATTGTTACTTAATGGTCTGATCTTTTGTCAAGAATTGCATTTTACAAATTGCCATCGTTTATCGCTGTCTTGTCACCCCTAAGACGAATACATGATACCCTTGGACTACACGTCATAACCTCAGAAAATTGCCCTTGAGGATGCCGTGTAATGCAGCGATCTGATGGGCCATATTTGGTCCCTCAAGAACATGTTTCTAGACGTTTGTTTTTCAGGAAGATGGCTACTGGATGTGACAGTCCTACAGCCCATTAATAGTAATTCCAAGAAATAAATATGGTGAGTATATGAAATTCACACGTGAAAATAAATGTGACTAAGTTGATTGAGATCAATAAACTCTATTAAACAATTGAGTATCACCCTCTCCAGATAAAAAATGAGATGAAATCTTTAAAAACTTCCGATAAAAAGTGATGATTACAATAACATTAGTATCACCAAAAATGGATGAGATATTCCCAGCAAACCCATAAATACATTTTGCATATGAATGTTGCAGTTGCATATGATTGTCTTGCCTTGTGGTTCGTAAATAATAGCTGTGCATAAATAAAAAATAGCGTTGTAAAAGAACTCTATCTATAGAAAAAAAGTGTTCTTTGTGCTGGGAAAGATTAGATGTGTGTAAGAAAGTGTTGTTAGCTGGTAACCCCTTGTGGTGGTCAATCATGGCATAAAGTGAAGTGACAAATCCCAGTTTTTGAACCCATAAATATTTGGTGGAGCAGGTGAAGTTGGAAAGGCATTCGAAATCTGTAGAGTTTCTTTCTGAGATCAGATAGGAAGTCCATGTAAAAATGGTTGTAGAAAACCAATCAATATATCTAGATAACCTCTCCCAAGATCCAAAATGCTCGTACAATTAGTTAAACAAACAAAATAATATAATATTTCTCACCACAGAGATCGAGGAGATCAAAACCAGTAAACAGCAAAGACCTCAGAAGTCGTTTTCCGGTTCCGCAGTCAACATAAATCATCTACGCAAAAGAAATATCTAACAATCATTAAAAAAAACACACTAGAACTAACGTTCCCTTCTTTCAGTTGTGGTGGGTATTTAGAATCAATTGGTCTATTAATTATCTTATCTGCATGTACGTTCCCTGAATCCTTTGCACCTGTCTATACTATTTTTGATAGACCTACATAGTTTCCCCTGACAGTCCATTAGAAATTTTTTGGAATTGAAAAAAGTAATGTAGATGGTTTTCTAGGGCTGATTTACTGTTAGAGGGAACAACGATAACCAGGTGACTAGGTTAAAAGTGGTACACGGAGCTATTGGGACAAGGCTAAATGGACGAGGCGGTGAAGTTGTTATGTTTCGTCATGCACCAGAAGATGGTTTATTGCATAACGGGCACATGTTAGAGAAGAGTATCAAGTAGTTCATGAGACGCCGAAATGGATCATCAGCCGAACAGTTTGAAGTTAAGAAGAAAAGCCAAAGGAATAGATCAAAGATGAATGTAGGAGAAAGGTCGGGCACAGTAGAAGTATGAATGGAGGTACTCAACACGCTTTAAGTTATATATAGGACTTTAGATCAGAGGAGACATCAAAGATGGATGTGTCGAATTTGAGAGACAAATTGTCAAAGAATAGGTCTAGAAGTGGAAGAGGATTTGCCTACAAGTTTTTCAGAAAAATAGTTGATTAGCTTTCGTCATTTTTTGTGGGGAGGAGACTAAGGTGATGCAAACAATGTACTGTATGGGTGGCAATACTACCCAACTCAATCTTGTATTTGTGAGAGTCGAAAGCTACAGTTGTTGCATTGTCTGGTGACGGGACTGTTGGTTGACATTGTAACAAAACACAAACTTTTTTTTACGTCTCACAGCTTGTCCTCTTCCTGCCTCTCATCTTGGCATTTCTCCTTCTCCTCATCTCTTTCTGCGACGTCATGTGACATTTGCGACAACCACCGCATTGTCAACAATCTACATTTGATGTTGTGTTTGTCATGGTGCCCTGTCGCTATCAGAAAGATGCAGGAGGAGAAGCTGAGAGACGGGAGAGCAGTTACAGAGGCCTGCGCTCTCCCCTGGCAGTCTAAATATTGGGAGAAGAGTGTACGGGCCTCTTTAAGCATGGACTTCGTTCGCACTCCCCTTTGAAAATTTAGAGTCGACCCCCAGTTTGCGCAGCCCCTGGGTAGAGACGGGCTTATACAAAATAAAACATGCACTCCAGTGGGCTTATTGAAAAATAAGTGAACTTTATTCAGAGGATCAAATTTCTGAATAAGTTAATTTTGTTTTCTCAAAAGCCTACTGGAGGGACAGTTTTAAATTTTGTTTATTCATCCTATACACCACACAGTGGTTTGCAAGTGCGCCTGTGACAGTACTAATCATTTTGTGAGTGCCCCTTTTGCTTCTTTCCTCCATTTTAAGAGCAATTGAGAAGAACCTGTAATTTGGGAATTGTTTTCAGGGATCCTACATCACAGGAGTTTACAGTTCCAGCATAGTTTGATTTGGGTTGTCTTTGGATGGCCATGATTTTTTGATAATTGGTTGTAGACAGAAAGGGCACCTGAGGGCAACGGAGTGCAGATATATGCCCTCGACTTGCTGCATGTCCCCATTAATTGTTGCATACCCACCTGTCACAATGTGTAGCAATCTGCCCTCCTTCCCCAAAATAACAGGACAAAGAAGGGGAGTTAGGCTGGCTTTCATTCAATTGCTTAATTAATAAACCCACCCCACATTAATACATGTGTAACCTCTATACCTTGCTCCCTTGGAGTTTACATCAATGTCGGCTTAACTTGGCTGTTCAGTGTTGATTACTGTAGTTCATGGTTATTCTAACTCAAACCAGTTGGCAATTCGCCAAAAATTCCCAGGTACTCTGGGTCGGGTTTAAGGCCAAGTATTAAGGCATTTCTGATTGACTAATGGCCCATCAGATTAACCAGCGGGGGTTCCCTGGCAGTCGCCATTCAAATGAATTTGACTGCCAGGACCCCTGCTGTTTTAACCGAGGGTCATTGTCATGCAGAAATGCCTTACACTAGCCCGTTTTACACCCCAGCATGTAACCCAGCATGTACTGGGCATTTTAAAGGCAAGCCTTAGAATCACTTGTTGTTTCATCTGAAACCTTGTCTGGGGTGCTGGATTCATGCAGGTGGGGCATGAATATCATATGACCGGGCACCAGGACGATTATTCAAATGCGATCATCTTTATTATTCGACTTACATTTACAACAGTACACATCACTTTGTTAATAGTAAATCATCACTGTTCTCTATATGTGCTATCGATATCCCCTTCTTCCCTAGCTGCCCCATATCTGCCCCCTATCTCCGTTCCGGCTATCAAGGTGCTGAGGCTTGACTAACTCCTGTTCATCTGGCTTTGTAGCGTCGGTATTGCTCCATCTTCTCTAGGCCCCTGCTAAGTAGTGTGGTGGCCATTCTTGGGAACACTATCTAAACCGGGCACTATCCTAACCGAAAAATATAAGGGATCCTTACCATATGCTAATTTAGACATGGGCGATGCCACCAATAGGAGGAATCGGTTTCTTTCAGCTACCTTTTTTTTCATATGGCCAACATATCTATGTTTCTAAACCTATATACACCCTATTCCAGTGGGTGTCCTTCCCTGACCTTTGTAGAAACAGTATACAGTAAAGACCAGATCCAATCATACGGACGAACAGCACACAGAAGTTGTACTTCAATAAGTGTATTGAATTTCATGGCCCAATGGCACGCAGCCTACGTTTCGGTCATTGAGGGACCTCCCAGGTTGTGCACAAAGTGTCCACTTTTGCCTCATAAACCATTTTTAACATGTGTCCCTATTGCTTAAGCCCCCTTGCCCTGTGTCCATGGTCAGCACAGCTTTGAGCACCGCCCGGGTTAATGTGCATACCCGAACACCACACACATACCGCTGTTTCTGACCTTGATGGTTCTCATCCTGTGGGTTGATTTTCTGGGACTGCCAGAGAGGCTAGGGATAGTCTTAAACCATAATACTGAGTATTATGGTGATTAAAAAATGTGACAAAAACCCTCCACAGGAAAGCAAATATGCAAATATAACTGTAGCTCATCTGCATGCTTAAACTGCGGTTCCTGCAACCCCGCCCTTCCCCTTATCACCACAGCATACAAGCACTTCCACTTCAAGCAAGGTATTACTGGTAAATTACATGCAATGATCACACGTGTCACTTTTGCATCAATAACCATTTTTACATGGTTCCCTATAGGCTTAAGGCTTGCTGCATAAACATTGGTCACGGTGGGCTGGGAGTCGTTTTGAGCACATCCGTGGCTCCAGGTGCATAAACCCAGCCAAAAACCTGTGTGCTCATTTGCATGTCATTGGGGGTTTCCAGAGATCCCGTGTTCGTCCGTGCGGAATTGCGTTGCTGGGTTATAATGGGGAAAGTACTATGTTGCAGACCTGCTAAGACATGCAGATACACATACATTTATATTTGCATATTTGCTTTCCTGTGGCGGGTTTTTTGTCACTTTTTTTTTTACTCACCATAACTTAACTCAGTAATTATGGTTTGCGACCCATAGCCTCTCTGCATTCCACTGTAACAATCAAACCCCCACACTGATGAGACCATCAAGGTCGAGACCGCTTTTCGTGTGGTGGTTTTCTGGGTATGCACCTAACCCTGGCTGGTGCTCTCGAGTCTTCTTCTTTGTTTCTGTGGTCGCGGGGTTTGGTCGGTATGGTGTCTAGTTCTGACCTGCATCAAAGCGTAAGCCGATAGGGACCATGTTAAAAAATGGTTATTGTAAAAAGTGCACTGTGTCTCATTTGCATGTTCTTTCCCCAGAATCCCTGCTGCAGTGGGAAGTGCTGCTGGATGGCTGGGTGATAATGGGAAAGGCGGGTTGCAGACCTGCCTAAGACATCAGACTAGTCAACAGTTTACTATTTGCATATGAATAGACACACACACAATGTGCACCCCTTGATCAGTGTGTACATATTGCTTATTAGTAGGACTACGATTAGTCTCATATCTCCTATTTCCCCAGTTGTCCACGTTGGGACTTGTTTGACACTCTAGACAGGTCTCGTTATACTTATACACAGCTATATTAGTGGCAGAAGCATTCCTAACGGTGGTAGCACATTCATGAATATGTGCATAGGTATACAAACAGCCACACCGTTTATAGGAACTTATTAGCCATAGTATTTGTGTTCTGTGTACTACAGCCAGCTCTTTATTCGTTTGGAGTTTATTAGCTGTTTTTCTAGGTGGTCACATGTGGGAGAATATACAGTATTGATCTTCCATCATTGAAGCAATATATTATATACCTAGTGAGCACACACTGATTGGTATGCATTTATTTCGTGCCTATATATATAGCTGCATTTTGACCAGTCTCACATTTTCACTACTATCACCTTGAGACCTGTATTTTACCTAGACAGGTGATTTTGCAGCCTCCCCCCCCCCACCTTTGCTCATACCTAACTACCACTATTAGGGAATACTGCATATCAGTTCTATGAACACGTTTGATCTAATTCACCTCAAACTGTCCCTCTATTACATTAACCCGGAGTGTCATATATACTCATCTTAGGGTTAACATATATGTGTGTCATTTGATGTATTTTAACACCCATTATTTTAATTAGTTTAGCATTAAAGATTATTTTTAATATTATTATTACACTTCATAGGGGTCATTAAGTGCTTTAAGTGGGTTCTTTTTTCTATGTTGTTAACCTATGCTAAATTTAGACAACAGATACTTTATCCTATATCTATACTTACTTATTGATCTAGAGGAAGGCAAAAAAAAACCCCAGAGTCATATCATCCAATGATATCTCATAAGGGGAAAAATAAATTCCTTCCTGACTCCAAGAATAGGCAATCGGATTAATCTCTGGATCAACATCCTTCCCATGTATACTTATTTCGTAAATCCCTGTATACCTTTCCTTTCTAAAAAGATGTCCAACCATTTTTTGAAAAAATCTATTGTATCTGCCATCACAGTCTCCATGGGTAATGAATTCCACATATTAGCTGCCCTTACTGTAAAGAAACCTTTCCTTTGTTGCTGGTGAAAGCTCCTTTCCTCCAACCTTAAGGGATGGCTCCGAGTTCTTTGTACTGCCCGTGGGATGAATAGTTCTTTTGAAAGCTCCTTGTATTGTCCCCGAACATATTTGTATATAGTTATCATATCCCCTCTTAGATGCCTCTTTTCTAATGTCAATAAATCTAATTTAGCTAGCCTCTCCTCATAAGATAGATTGTCCATCCCCTTTATTAATTTGGTGGCTCTTCTCTGCAATCTCTCTAGTTCCATAATGTCTTTTCTTAGGATTGGTGTCCAAACTTGTGCTCCATATTCAAGGTGCGGTCTTACTAATGCTTTGTAAAGGGGCATAATTATGTTTACTTCCCTTCCATCCATTGCCCGTTTAATGCAAGATAAGATCTTGTTTGCCTTTGCAGCTACTGCATGACTTTGGGCACTATTGCTAAGCTTGCTGTCTACAAGCACTCCTAAATCCTTCCCCATCAATGATTCCCCCGATTTTTCCCTATTTAATTTGTAAGTCACCTTTTTATTCTTGCATCCCAAATGCATAACCTTATATTTATCTGTATTAAAACTCATCTGCCATTTACCTGCCCACGTTTCCAGTCTCTCCAAGTCCTTCTGAAGAGAAATTACATCCTGCTCTGATACTACTAGCTTACACAATTTACAGTAGTATCATCAGCAAAGATGGAGACTTTGCTCTCGATCCCAACCTCAAGGTCATTAATAAACAAGTTAAAAAGCAGGGGTCCCAGTACCGATCCCTTAGGTACTCCACTCACGACTTTAGCCCAACCTCAAAAAGTTCCATTTATGACAACCCTCTGTTGTCTGTCCTTTAACCAGTTTTCAATCCAGGTGCATATTATTACTGAGTCCAATTTTCCTTATTTTGTACACCAACCTCTTGTGTGAAACCATATCAAAAGCCTTTGCAAAATCTAATTAGACCACATCAACTGCATTACCTTACTCTAAATTCCTAGTTACCTCCTCAAAGAAACAAATAAGGTTAGTTTGGTATGATCTATCCTTCATTAATCCATGCTGACTATTACTAATAATTTTGTTTTCCATTAGGTATTCCTGAATATTTTCTCATATTAAATCTTCAAGTAGTTTCCCCACAATTGAAGTCAGGCTTACAAGTCTGTAATTTCCCAGGTGTGATCTAGCTCCCTTTTTAAATATAGGCACCACATCTGCTTTACGCCAATCTTGTGGTATTGAGCCTGTGGAAATGGAGTCCTTGAATATTAAATATAATGTTTTGGCTATTACTGAACATTATTCATCCCAAGGGCATTACAATGAACTTGGGGGCATCCCTTAAGGTTGGAGGAAAGGAGATTTCACCAGCAACAAAGGAAAGGCTTCTTTACAGTAAGTGCAGTTAAAATGTGGAATTCATTACCCATGGAGAATGTGATGGCAGATACAATAGATTTGTTCAAAAAAAAGGTTGGACATCTTTTTAGAAAGGTATACAGGGATATACCAAATAAGTAAACATGGGAATAATGTTGATCCAGGGAATAATCCAATTCTTGGAATCAGGAAGGAATTTATTTTTTCCCTTATAAGATATCTTTGGATGACATGACACTGGAGTTTTTTGTTTGTCTTCCTCTGGATAAATAAGGAAGTATAGAAATAGGATAAAGTATCTGTTGTCTAAATTTAGCATAGGATGAACTTGATGGACATATGTCTTTTTTCAACCTCATCTACTATGTAAATATATATAAATATATAAATAAATATATATAAATAGCTACTATATAAACCTATGATGTAGTATGGACCTCCACCGGTGAGGTCGCCACCAAGTGCACAGGTGAAGAACCTTCTGATGTTGATCCCTACTTAACGAGATCCCTCACGAGGAATAGACTACTCTTTGCAAAAGCGCCCATAGGCATAACATGCATCAGAGGTCCTTTTTGCCTGTCCTCTTTTTGTCCTTCTTTATGATGTTGTGATCAGCCGAATAAATGTATTTTATTTTTATATGATCCAGATTTCACTGCAAGCAGGGAGCACGCTACCTCTGGATACCAACTAGCATGGTCTTGAGTTATTGGAAATGATTGAATGTCATATTCTCAAGTCTAACTCCACAAGATATTATTGTTAACATACCACTGAGTGGGTCTGAGCACGCCATCTTTGTGGTTTTTTTCAGTCATTCCCCAAAACACAATCATTTAGATACATCTCTGAGTTCTGGAGTATTATTGACCTCATATGAAAACAATCTTTGATGTGGATTCGCAAAAAAAACTTTCATGTCTTGATCAGTGCAACCAACATATGCATAATACATGAATGAACATACTAATATTCCCAATGAACACTAGAGAACCGGATTTGAACCCTGGTTCTTTTTTCTTCCACTTCATGTAATGCACTGCAAATTAGTCAAACTTGCTGTTGGACTAATTTTCAGTGAATTACATGAAGTCTACAGAGGTTGACAATTCACCAAGTCTTAATGATATAATTTTACCATGTTGGATGACTATAAATGTTATTGTTTTTAAATAATTTTTTTATTTGTTCATGGCATCGATCATCGAACACACTCAATTATACGTTTTTAATTGACATTTTCTTCAGAATAGATTGGAAACATCTACTGTATTTGTAAGAAGGGGAGTCAAAGGAAATTGGTTTTGATGATCTGTATTGCTACTTTTGCGTACAAATTAAATTTGCAATGCAAAGAAAATGGTTTAGAATGTTTTGTCTGTATTGGGTCATTGTATAATCTGATTCACATTATGTCCAATTTTAGTGACACAGCGGCAAAGGGAACTACATTATGCATTTGTTTTGATGGAAAAGGGAATATAAAATAACAGGAAATGTTATCTGGGTCAAATATAATCAAACTATAGTGGCATAAAAAGGACCGCATTAATTACCTTAGCTCTGAAGTAGGTCTCTGCATCTTCTTTGTGTTGTTGTACAGATTTTTCGTATTCGACTCTCAGTTTGTTCAATGCAGAGGTGAGGTCAAATGATTTCATGGCATCCACTTCGATGAGAGAGACAGAAGTATCAGCAGAAGTGCCCAGCTTACTTTGTAGAGAGCTTAGTTCCTATAGAATAAGTTTAGAAAACAAGCTGTCAGATTGTATAAAATTAAATAATAAAAAAATTCAGTTGGTCAGCTATAATTTTTAAGTATATTCAGGTAAACAAGGTTATCCCATCAGGTGCATCAGAAACAGCATAGTAGCTGCTGCGTATTATAAACTCAATTTCACAGAATATGTGACGGCATAGGAATGTCATAAATGCATGTATACGATCTCTCAGCAACTGGCCAGCTCTGGGCACCAACGTGTTGCATACACTCACGATTCAGTAGATATGAATACCGTGACTCGTTCCTCCAAACCTTCAGTGTTGCACCGCCAACCCTCCCACAACTGCAGCGTCGCGTAGGGCGGTCACGTGACTGGCGGTGATGTCATCCAGAAGCAGAAGCTACCCGACGTGCTGTCCGGCAGGGAAATACAGGGAACTCCTCCAACAGGAAGCAAAACGGAGCACAGCCGGGAAGCAGACGAGGGCAACGAGGGTGGTGACTAAAAAGTTTTATTGAACAGACATGTGCAGCTGATGGATCCTCTGACGCGTTTCAGCCCTCAGGCCTTTGTCAAAGAGTGATCCATCAGTCATGGGAGGAACATAGATATAGGCAATGTAAACACAAAACACCTGCACCAGATATTTAGTTTAGTTTTCTGGCAAATAAAATAATAAAAATGAACAGGTACACTCATGTCATATATAATATATAATAGCTAAACATATAATAATGAGACACCCTTATGGAGGATGAGTGATCAGTAGCAACAACATCGATATAGAAGATGGCATCAGATATGGGTAGCAATAATGTGAAACGATGGAGGGGCGGTTTGAGGGGGGGACGGGGGACGGGTGTGAGGGGGGAGGGTGTGAGGGGTAGGGGGGGAGTGCCTAGGAACTCATACTCTGAATTGCTACTGATCACTCATACTCCATAAGGGTGTCTCATTATTATATGTTTAGCTATTATATATTATATATGACATGAGTGTACCTGTTAATTTTTATTGTTTTATTTGCCAGAAATATAAACTATTTTCTCCTATGTATATTATAGATCTGAGTGATATGTGGTTTATAGATATTGTATTTTCTGGCATTGCTTTTAAACTTGTTTGTCATACAGCCATTAGGCATGTTACCCGCTTCACCTGATACTCATTTTCCAATGAATATCTGGTGCAGGTGTTTTGTGTTTACATTGCCTATATCTATGTTCCTCCCATGACTGATGATCACTCTTTGACAAGGCCTGAGGGCTGAAACGCGTCAGAGGATCCATCAGCTGCACATATCTGTTCAATAAAACTTTTTAGTCACCACCCTCGTTGCCCTCGTCTGCTTCCCGGCTGTGTTCCGTTTTGCTTCCTGTTGGAGGAGTTCCCAGCTATAATTTTGAACATGGATTTTCTGGATTGGTACAGTACCATTAAAAGAAATGCAGAATATTAAAATTGACACATCTATGATTTGTGTAAATCACTTTTAAAAAATAGGCTTACCTACAAAAGGACTGCACTGGGAAAGCTGTGTCGGATCAACAGAGAACTCAATATAATACTACAGTGTAAATATTTTTTTTTAAATACATTAATTACATAAATACACAAACAACAAATATATTGAAATTCCACCAAATGGCGTATACTGAGACGGCTTTATCCTTTATTATCTATTGCCCCATAAAAAATAACGTTTTCTGATTCATCAAGATTGTTTTTATGTCATACCAAGTTTGACATGCTTTAAAAAGCTAAACAAATGTTGTTTTAAAGTTTAACATTGCAATGGTAAATTGTGCAGAATGAAAAGCGACTTTTACCTATGACTTCAGTGTGACACTTACAATTGGCCAAACTTCTGTCATAGTAAACGTGTGAACTTTACTATTTACGTATAATTTCTCTTAATTACTGGGCTTAATTACTTTAATTATTTATTTACTTTAGAACTTAACATCAACACAAATCACTTTTAATATGTATGAAATTAACTATCCAAACGTGGATAGCCTATACTAATAAATAACATATTCAAATGCCTTTATCAATTAGCCGCTTTTCTTTACTCTTTTTCTAGTTTCAGTGGTGTCTTACTTCAGTAAGATGCCCAAACGTGAACTCAATATTCAAGGTGTCTTCCTTACGAAAGACTTATATGGTGGCAAAATTATTGTATGCTGCTCCCTCTGTCCACTTCATGATAGCATTCACCCGTATGCTAAATGCACAATCTACAATTATTCCTAAACTCTACTCCCCAAAAAATATACCAAAAATATCACAAAAGTCTTTATGTAGCATCCTCTGTATTGCTACCCAAGTGCCTAATATTTATTGAGTAACATAAGATTAAACTATTGGGAAAAACAATTGTTTCCCTAAAAACCATAGAATCTTAATAATATTAATTGTACTAATAGTAATGGAAAATATTATTAATTTAATAAAGTCATAATATTGCTAATAAAACTGGTCATATTTTGACTGCAACAGTATATAAGTAAAGTAAGTAACAGTGGGAGACACATATCTCTCACCTCTTCATGTGTCTTCTTGAGGAATTCAAGATCATCCAGAGCAGCAGTAAATCTTTGTTCCAATGTGGTACGCAATTCAGCAGCAATTTCAATGTCCTGCAATGAAAACTGGATAAATGTACCATGTTGTTTTCAAATCATTACCAAGGGTTTCAGAAAAAACAAAGACTACTTATGAACCATGCATTGATTTGTAATTTTCTATCTAATATGTATTTAATAAAAAATATCTTATTTAATTTTGTTGCTAAATATTTTAATATTGCATGTTACCACAAAAGATTCCATGGTATTAAACATAACAAACATTAAATAAGGTCAATACAGTTGGTGGAAATATGTCTTCATACTGAAACTCTAGTAAAGTGTATGTGGCACTGCAGTCTTTTTGCCATCTATTGTATTGTCTACATTTTATGAATGAATACAATTTTATTGACTGAGGTTCTTTGTTGCATGGTAACATTGGTCAGGAACCTCTGGTGTAGATTATAAATGTTTACAAAAAAAATATCTTTCTATAATTGAAGGGGTAATGAAAAGGAACAACTGTATAAAAAACAATAGTATTATGACAAAACGTACCCTTTTCATTGCTGAAATATCTGTTTCCAGTTGATATTTTACTCCCAATTCTAACTCAAATCTATAAGAAAATAAGATTAGCATGTTCTTAAAATATGTGATTATAACTTGTCTTAATTTTCAAGTTGGCATTTTATAATGGTTTGGTCTTCATATCCCACCAACTATTTATCTGTTACTCATCAAGCAAGGGTATCCTGAGATTTTAGATACCCTTTTTATTGAGTTGGACAAATTCTGTCATGCTGAACGTCTGCATAGAAGTAATATAAGCAGTACAAATACAAGTGTATATATAGAATAGCAAAAAGACATAGAAAAAAAAATCAAAGTTTCTGTAAGTGAAAGCAAAACTCTGATTTAAATCTATTAAGCTAATTCAGAGCTACCACAAAACTTTAAATAGAACCTATTTATTTTTGTTTGGTCCCTTTTATTAAATTGTTTGATAAGCATGAGCTAAACAAGGATTACTTTTTTTTTTTACATTGCACCATTGTCAGTGTTGAGCAAAACTCATAAAATAAGAGAAACTACTATATGAATGATGATATTAAAGAAACCATCCCATTTATAAAAAAGATCAGATGCATGTGCCCATGCATGAGCACATGCATTGTATAAGTGGATTACATGACAGTGTGAAAAGTAAAACACGAAATTGACAACAGGCAGTAGTCTATTTATTTTAGTATTTCAACAGTTGAAAAAGGATACAGAGTATTTATAAACACTGCCAGTATTATGCAAGTATCAAGTCTATTTACAGTGAAAATATAAATATATAGAAAGTAACTTACAATATTTACGACATTACCGTGAAGTGAGAAAAATGTTAAAAGCAAGCATCAAGATCAAGATAGAAAACAGTTACTGTATGTACCAACTCTGCTATCGTATGCTTACTTTGTCTTCAGTTCTTCTGCTGCTCCCCTGATGTTGTCCAGTTCAATCTCATGTCGGATATTTTCCAAGGTTAGAGTCTCAACCGTGCTTCTCAAATCAGTAAGCTGTGTCTCATAATTTACTGGGGTAGAAGGGTCTAATGAAGAACCAACCGTGGTGCCCCCTGTCAAGAGGTTCAGCTGTGTATGGAGTGTCTGGTTTTCCAGCTGCAGTTGCTTTACTTTCTCCACATAGGAGTAGAAGCGCTCATTTAGTCCTGCTAGAGTTTGCTTTTCAGAAGCTCTAGAAGGCAACTGGGGCATTACCCGAGGAATAGACCCTCCCAGTGCTGAGCTTAGGCCACCAGCAGTCAGAGAGCGCCCCAAAGAAAATGCTGCACTACTATATCCTGCCCCTATGCCACCCCCCAAGCCAAGACCAGCTGCTCCTCCACCAAAACCAAATCCTCCACTTCCAAAAGCATAACCTCCGCTGCCCCCACCATATCCTCCTCCTCCTCCAGCAGCATATCCTCCCCCTCCCATACCATATCCCCCACCTCCCATACCATATCCCCCACCTCCCATACCATATCCCCCTCCTCCCATACCATATCCCCCTCCTCCCATACCATATCCCCCCCCTCCCACACTTAAACGGGATAGACCAGCAGAAAGGCCACCAGCAGAACCTGCCCCAAGCCCAAGAGAGTAGCCAGACTTCTGGGAAGAAGAAGCTACCCAGCTACGAGAGCTAGAACTTGAGACTGACATGATAGCACTTTAAGAAAAAGCAGTCAAATGTAGAACTTTGAGCAGCTTGGAGGCTCTGGGCATTCAGGATGTAGAACTGAAAGCAGAAAGTTATATTGCTTCAGCTTTATATACAGTATGCGTTCTACCTATTTAACACACCTGCATTGCCTGAGGACAGCGTCCTAGCATTTGTGCAGTACAGAGGTATTTTTTTTCTCAGCGTCTGCCCCCCAGCATGTTACCATCAGCAATATGAGAATTATACTAGATAAATCTGTCAAAATGTAAGGCATACACTCATGAGAAATATAGCTAAAGGGTTTTTATTATTTTGTTTTTCATACTATCTACACATTATGCGGGACCATTGCAATTTCTCTAAATGTTTGGGATTACCATTTAGCTATATTTCTTATGATTTTTATTTTGTTCAAAATGTTGTATTTTGAACAGAGCTCTGTTAGCCTTAAAGTATTACAGCAAATGGGATCTTACCAATGGGAGCACTCCTCTCCGAATTGTATTTTTATTTTGTTGGTCCCTAGAAAACAATATATCTATCAGCGCTGTAATTTTGTGTACCCATCCCTGACCAAGAAAAATCACAATAGGCTATGTATCAAATTTAAAATTGAATTTGTGTAAGTAAGGTAACAAAGACATTTTACTTTGTGTCAGTTTTGACTGTTTTAGCACATCTTACCTCATTTTTGTATCCTGGGGAAGTGACTGGAGAAGTTAGGCTTGAGTTATCAATATTGTTAGATCTCTACAGATCAGGTCCTTCTAGGGCAAGCAAAACATTTCCCCCGGGAGCTACTGAAACGCAACACATATGATATTTAGTCAAATAGTATAGCATACGAGCTCGGAGCTGTAAGAATTCAAGGAGGCTCCTCCTGCGTGAATTCACACAACGAGTTTAATGGTTTTAACCAAGCAGGTTTTATACATAGGCCAGGAACAAAAAATACAGTTGTCATCTGTTACAAATATGGGTACACATCTAAATTTACATGTAACCTCTACATAACGCCTTTTCTGTAGATCTTCAAACATTTAACTGCTGAGCAAGAGGAATATACAATGGTGACTTATAAGGCAGCCCTATCCTCTGTAGTCTTGTTTGACCAATCCCATGTATTCTTCTGCAAACCACTCAGGAGAGGAAAAACTCCAAGGGAGAAACCTCCAAGAGACCATGTGCCTGCAGAAACCTATCTCTTTTAGGTATCTCGTTTGATAATCAGAGATGAACATATGGGTGGTTGACGAGTACCAAGACTATTGGTATTTCTCGCTCTCTTTGTGGGAGGCATATACATAATGGTCGAGCTAGAAGCAGAAACATCTTTCTTTGGCAAAAATAGAGCTGATTACACATTTAGCCATCTAGATTAATTCATACACACAGAATAATAAACCTGCGATTATCCTAATTCTGTAAAGAATTTAATTCCCAATACACCGAGCCAATTTTCATGGCCAAATGTAAAATCAAACTCTTTTGTTTCCTCTCGCATTCTAGATTAAATTTCTGCTAGAGTATCCATATCATGGTGTATACTTTTTGATTGGGTGTCAATATAAGAACAGCATTCTTTACCCACTAATTTACAAACCCCTCCTTGTGCTGCCATCAGATAACCCAATGCCATACAATTTTGCAAAACTACTGTCCTTATCTATTGCTGAACCTTAAAAATAGCGCCTTTTAGTATCGTGTAAAAACGGCATTTATATTGACTACTGAAAAATCTCCTTTTGCACATAAATCATACATTCCTAAAAGGGTATTAGACCTCCCGCTACTCTCGTAACTGAGCTATTTTTAATAATTAATGCCTTTCAATTTTGTATTCTTTGCTTAGGTATGATGAACATTATTTAAATTCTATTTCTCAGCATAAGTGGGGGTTGGTGTGGGTTAATATTTCCTAGGAGCGACTGCCCAATACATACATCTTACATACTACATTTACTCAGAACATCGGAACAGACAAAATGGCTGCCATAGGCAAAATGGTTGACTTGTGATCCTTTCCTTGTGGTTGACACACGCCCTTGGGTGACCTCCCCACCTTCCTTATATCCAATCTTCTCAGCCCCCTCTTATCCTTTAGAGACAATCTTTTAAAGAACAGTTAACCATATCATAGTCCTGCCGGACCAAAAAAATAGTCCCATAGTGCATAACTTGATTCCTTTCTGGCCATTGTATTGGCTCAGTTGATTTCTTTTTTCGGTCCCTTCTTCTGGGGGACTGCTGACATCTTCATCACCAAAAAGAGACATAGCATCGGTGGGGGGGTTGCAACGCACTTCTGGACCAAAGTTTTGCTGTTCATAACACAGAGAGTAATGAGTAGGACAGACACACATACAAAAACATCCACTAGCTTCGCTCCCAGCGAAATAATCTAACCACCAAGTCCCAACAAATCCCAACCCTCATCTCTACCTTCAAACACTGGAACCACTTTCCCAAATAACATAACCTGGTCTAGTTGCAGGATAATAATTTATCTATCCTTCTATCACAGAGTCAATAATTCCCCTAGGGTAAACTTGTATTTCTACTCCCTTCATAACCAATTTCTTATATATATAGTTCTACAAATATCTTATAGCATCTTGTCTTTTTCCAAGGGGTTAAATATAACTCTCGTGTTCCTGGGGTGCAATTTAGTGGGTACATTGGGATAGATTGCACCTAAGATGTGGGCTTTGTTTACCAGGATTCCATTATATAACAAAATATTCTTGTTTCTACCCTATCGTCTTCATGTGGACACCACTTATATAAACCTAATAGAATAAACATTGTAATTAAAATAATAAAACCTGTAAAAAGAAAGGTTATTAAAAAGTTCAAAGTTCATATGTTGAGGTCCAATTTTTCTTCCTATGAACTTTTCTCCTTTTTTTGGTTAGTGCCGGGTTTTCTTATGAACCAAAACACCAACTGAGAACGGCTGTGTCTTTCGGCCTTCCCTCCTTTGTTGAGGTTTAATTTGAAGCGACTGTGGGTGCACTTGTGTACCATGGATCCAGGAAAAATACTCTGACTTGGTAGAATCTGGAATAGGGCTCTCCACTTTAGATGAAAAGCACTTTTGTGTCACCTTTATCTTCATCTAATTGGAAGGACTGCACCTGGACATGAGACACTCAGACAATTGCATTAGTTTCACACAATAGATGCTGATTAAAATCGTCTGTTTTAGAACATAATCATACAACATTAAATCTACAAGGTACCTAGGGTGACCATTGGTCTTCCCATGAGAGAAAATTATATCTGATTGTCACATTAGGCCAGGCCAAATGCACCTTTATATTTAAGGGATCAATCGCAAGGCAAAATAGGCAGAAAAACAAATGGTGGTTTATTCGGATAAAACCTTGAAAACTCACAAACACAAGAAACAGAGAATATACTTTGGGGAACCTTATACTTATTAGGAAAATAACTTGGGGAGATTTGGGCTCGAAATCCAGTAGTCTGGGGGTCACAGGGAGGCCCTGGTGTAATTCACACTGCGTACCGTCAAATCATGCCTGCTTGCTGGGGAAAATTAAGTGACTACCAGCACTTTGGCCCCACAACTCCTGCAACCACAATAATTATATTTCCACCCAAAAATCCCCCTAAAACTGACACACAAGAAATTTCACAGTTCCGCTAAGGCAGGGCTGCACAACACGTGGCCCACGGGCCGCAAGCGGCCCGCCTGGCCTCTCTGTGCGGCCCTCGATGAGATTTAAAAAAAAAAAAAAAAAA
>WSYH01007762.1:0-31835 GCA_036426205.1 Ascaphus truei | reverse complement strand
ATATAATATATAGATAGTAGATATATAACTATTAATATATATATATATTATATATGATTATATCTATATCAGTCCATCAAACCCCATAATATCACAGGAAAATATTACTGGTGAGAGTTAAACAGTATCCATCGCATTACAAAGACGAAATGCGGGACAAAAACCTGCCAGGGACCCAAGATGCAAAAACCTGCGCAATGCTCTATACAGACGGACACCAACTACCAACTGCCCAACAGGCATACGGGAATCCAAAATCAGAGGAAGGTCACCTGTTCTCCAGGCATCCATGAAACTCATCATGTGCATGAAATGCCAGGGGGCTGCTTACTACAAGGTGAGACATGGCAGGGGCTAAACAAGAGAATGAACCCACCGCCACGTCATCACATGCGGAAAAAAACACAGAGACAGTCCTGGTTGGCGAACTTCTCTGACTCGGCCATAGATGAACGATCTGAGGGGTTTGCCATACTAAAGGTAATCTTATTAAACCAACCGAAAGGAGACGGTTGCCATTGACTACAAATTTATGCAACTGTCTCGCGACACTTATGCAGTGGCCTAAACGAGATCGGAAATTTAGGGTCTTAACTGACACCAGTGACTCCTCTTCCCATGAGCACTATAGGCCATGTCTGTACATACTGTGTCTATATGATGCACCACATCTGTCTCTCCTATATACTTATCTACCTTGTTTTTCATCCCTATACACCATCAGTGACCACATTAGTATCCTCAAACACTTTTTAGTTATGCTACTAACTCTCACTTTCCACACCGCACCCACACCATGTTATATCCGCTCCCCATTAACACACACCTTTTTAAACGCACTGAATAATCTGGTGGCTTCTCCAATCAGGTTTAATTCACACGATACACATACACACTGCTTTCAATCACTTGCTTTCAGGTACCTTTTTGAACCTCCAGCATAAACCCATCCACACCGCGGGGAGGAACCCAGCACAGATAACATTCCAATAGAACATGTTTATATTATAAGCTTTTGCTTGCCTTTCAGTTCATTGTAACATGCCGAGAACGAGATTAGTGCATTCGAAGCTCGCACAAATAAAAGCTTTCGTTAGACACAGACCGGATCATCTATTTATTTTATTGATTTATTATATATATAACTATATATATATATTAATATATATACTAAAAATCACAAAAATAAACATTTCTTTTTCTCAAAAACCATTTTAAACATGGTTCCCGTAGGCTTAAGCTTGCGCATGGCCTATAGCGGAACATGATTAAAAAATGTGTTTTTGAAGCAAAAGTGGCACTGCGTCTCATTTGCATGTCTTTTTCCCAGAATCCCCCCCCTTGCTGGCAGTGGTTGTGATGAATGTCGTGGTGATACATGGTGAAAGTGGGGTTGCAGACTGCCTAAGACATGCAGATGAGCATACAGTTGTATTTGATATTGCTTTCCTGTGGGGGTTTTTGTCACTTTTTTCTACTCCACCTAATTACTCAGGCGTATACTATATATATATATATATATTATATATATATAATATATATAAATATATATATATATATCTATAATTATCTAATATATATATATATATATATATTATAATATATAGATATAAACAGAAAAAAGAGAGAGAGAGCGCACGCCCCATAGCATAACACTGTATGTTTCTTTAAATAACGGGAATGAAGGAAGGGAGGAAGGGAGGAAGGGGGGGGGAATCAAACTCACAAGATTTAAAAGTAAAACAGCAGTTTGTGAATAATATCACCACCCATCCGGTTCTGGGGCAAAGTCACTTCCCGACCGCTGATCAGGATAGCCGCCAACCGGATACCAGGGACGCCGTTTTTCTCCGTTATTTGCTGCTCAAATTCAGCTCTCCACTTCCGATGGCCGCTGTGTTCTTCCCCGCCGGGTATGGCCTAGTGCGCGTGCGCAGCGTCTGTGAATAATCCGCTCGTCATTTCCTGCGCGTTTATCACCAATCGGCGACGTTCTCAAAGGGCTGATGATTCATGGGTAAAAAGTCCTGCCCTTTATACAGCCAGTCCATTACTTCAACGACAGTAACAAGGTGATGGATTATTAACCCACAATAGGCTCCTAGGGTGCCGCTCATAACTTTAAAGTGCATAAGATGACTGACTGCTAGAAGAGTAGATTCGGAACAATATTATAAGGAAATAGACACTTAAGTTGAGGATCTACAGAAACTTAGTTATTATAAAAAACACATTTAAATATATAATAAAAACTGAATGACACTCTGATGAGATAATGAATTTAAAAAATAATTAAAAATAGACACAATGTATATATTGGGATAAAGGACTATCCGACACAATTCATCTGGCACAAATAGCCTAATCAGTCTATCATTATGAACTTGATACCATATTCAAGAACAGATTGTTCCCTATAATGGACACATAGGAAGCAAAGTGACACTGAATATATGCTCTACGAATAAACATTTTGGTACTGATGAACGATATTGTAATAAATTACAAGACAGAAGATCCAAGGGATGTTATGGGAGAGAGAAAGAGTTACAAGGAGGATGTTATGAAAAGCTACAGCTATAAAGTGAATATATATGTATACCAAAAATACAATGTATTCAAAGTGTAAGAAATCCGGAGGAATTTATCTACACATGTAAACACATATTGATCCCTATTATAATAATGTATGTAATGAATCATAAAAACATAAAATATAAAAATTAAAAAAATAAACATAAAAATGAAAATGAGTAGAAAACTTCTGTAATAACTGTGTACTGATTTTTGTCATTATGGCCAAGGGTGTGGGATTAAATGTAATGATGTGGTAAGGGGGGGGGAGGGAATCGAAGGGAAAATAATGGGGAGGAAGGGTAGGAGATGGGAGTGGGAGGATCCAAATGGAAGGGGAAATACTCAGGGAAGAGTGGGTGGAAGGGAAGTAAGTGGATGTGGGGAGTGGAGGAAGAAGAGGACCGAGGAGAGACTTATGTATATACTCACATGTTAAGAGTGACGAGAGTCCAAGAGGGCAGGAGATCAGACTAGAGTACTTGCATCCAGACACTCATTGAGTCCACCAGGGGTAGTGTCCCTAACTGGTGGATCCAATAAGGTCTGCCTGTCTGCACAAGATCTTAAATCTATCGCCTCCCAGAGCACAGGTGAATATTCCAAGCCCATAATTGTCATACATTTCGGGTCTGGTTATGTGAACTTTTAATGTCGGAGATGCCATTCACATTGATCCCTTTATTACACTCCTTCTGTGCTCCAGGAAAGGGTGTCAGAGGGCCATAGTGTGCGACCATATAGCGTCAGCTAGCGCACCACACTGGATGCAGTACACCACAAATGTACTGCGGCAATTAATGAGTTTCTGACATATGAGACAATATCTCTGATTGGAGAAACTAAATTCTGACCCTGTCTTCAAATGTCTACGTAATACATCTACCTCGTCCACATTTATAGTTACCCTTGGCTTACTGTCAACAATTTATTGGTAACTTATTGTCGATTTCAATTTAGTGGGGGCAATATGCTTTTCATACTTCTAGCCTTTCGTAAACAATCGATGCTCGTGCAGGAGATGCTTTTTAAATGAGGATCAATATGAGAATTCCCCAGTGAATTGCTCACAACTTCTGGATAGCTTTGTAGGACTGATTATAGGTGGTAATAAATCTCAAATTTGATTTAACTTATTGTCCGCAATCACTGGGGAACTGTCCGACGAGATGTGAACCTGCCTATTTTTGGACGTCTGCAACAATTTTGATCTATCAACGAGAACTGACTTCGGAAAGAATCAGAGATTATTTATTCATATAACCTTTTTGTTTGAATTTAGCCTGAGCTGTTCAGATCGGACCAAGTCAGTGTCTCTGGAGCATTTCTCCTAATTCTGTGAAACTGTCCTCAGAGAATGTTATCTAACCACTGCTTTCGATGTTGCTGGACGCATGGACATAGTTATTACAGAGACTTCCTTAAAATGTGTGGATGTAATAATATTTAATACTTCATCTAGTGGGAGTAGTAGAATCCAAAAAGACTATGGAGGGGCAATCTATTTGAATGTGAACTTTTTAGTCCAAGGATTATACATCCAATGTTTTAGAATTTCCAATAATTGTGCCTCCTCTCCGTCCCAGATGAAATCATATCATCTATGAAAGGCCATAGTACACGAGTGCCCGCTCCAAGTCTTATGTGCCACAAATCTCTCCTCCAGAAGCCCATGAAGAGATTTGCATAGCTGGGAGCGAACCTCGTGCCCATAGCTTCCACAGATCTGTAATTAATACTTCCTCAAACAGAAATAATTGTGATTTAAAATAAATCTAACACAATCCCAAATAAATCTTGTGTTTCCTTGGGATGCACAAATCCCTGTCAAGCCATACTTTATGCTTCATCCCATGGTGTGGTCATACAGGTATATAATAGGCCACATCGCATGGCCATGATAGGTGGACTTCCACTTAATGCAGAGGTGCCTCGGTGACAGTGGAGCGTGTCCCTAATATGTGACCGTAGCTGAGCCAGACTGGGTCAGACGAGTGTAATGTAGGAGGCGTGGTCACCCAGAGTCTGCGTCCTCTAAGAGATACGCAGAAGTGCCTGGATGAACACTCCTCCCCCCTTGTCTCCTGCCTGATGACAATTAGGGATTTCTTTAAATGATTTAATGCGTCCAGTTTCCTTGTCTCAGATTTTTATTTATTTTTAGGTTTTGTGCAGCATAATGCCTCAAAGTCCTGCAGTACTAGGCTATAAAAGGCCTCAACGAAACCTCCCTTCGCTGGTAGGGGAAAAGATCGATTGGGTCTAAAGGGTGAATGTACAACTTTTAAATCTTCCTCCAAATCGAAATTACTTTCATGGATGCAAAGACAATTTGACAGATCTCATCAATCCTGTGATGATCAAGACACATTCTGATTGCCCCCCAACAATGAAGAGAGAGCTCTAGATGTAAATGATCCTGTGATTTAACAAATCAGCCTCTTTACTAGATCTAATGTTAGTTTCTTGTATATAAAAGTGTCCTTTTAAAGTGATTTTCTATGAAACTATTAGATCCACAAACAGCTGGAAGGCATTAGGGCCTGGTTTGGGGCAAATGACAGACCCCTCTCCATAGAGATATGTCTAAATAGATAATTGTTTAGAGACAGATTAATATAGAACTTTTACCCTCATGGAGATATCAGTCTTCTTCTGTTCTCCTCTCCACTGTTGGACTCTCCCCGCTCAACTCCTCTCCTCCTTCTTTTCCCAGACTTGGATTTGTTGGGAACCTCTCGGTCCCATAACGGTACTGTTTTCCTTGTCTCTTCTCTCTATCCTTTTCTCGGACTTCTTCTTTTGTTTCGAGTTTTTGTCTAAAAGATGAGTGAGATGTATAGTCACTTTACTTCCTTAGGTCTAGTTGGCTTCGCTGTATCAGTGTTTGGGGGATCGACTGTTCACAAATGACCTCTTCTAACCGCAGTGGCTCGACCTCAGGGCCAGAGAAACGAACTGCCAGAGCTGAGTCAATCTGGATCCTTCTGAGGCGTAGGGAGAGTTCCTCCTACGATCACGGGTGATGATGATTTGCCCCTCCCTCCCTCTAGGGGTGTAGGGGTGATAACCCCCCCCACCACCTCGTCTAGACCCAGAGTGAAATCTCCCACCTCTCCTATTTTGACTGTATGGTGCGTTTCAAACTCTGATTTATCAGTCGCATATACTTCTTTATCCCTACTAAGTTTTGAGATCCTTCTCTCTGTACCTCGCTCTCAAAGTGAGAACTCTTTTCTCAGTAATTTCATTAACTCTTTAAGTCTTTTGTCTCTGAAAATGGTTTCAAGAGCTCCTGTATGCTATCTATTTCTAATTCAAGTTCTTTACTTAGCATCTCATATTGTATTAAGAGTCCTCATTAGAGAGAAGGAGCATTTATCCATGGTCTCATTCCATTCTTTAGTAAATTCACTGTTGGTCTCAAAGTGGGGCTTTTTATTCTAAGTCCTCGGAATGATTTTCCTGTCTATGTAGTCCTGAAGGGAGTAGCGTCCCCCAATGGCCTCTCATCCTTTTCATATTTCTCTAATTTATAAAATTCTCCTTTATGTCAATATCTCTATCCACAACTGTCATCATTAAACCTCTGGTGATGAGACTAAACCACTACGTCTCATATTCTCTCTTTAGCAGTTTGCATCATGGTTCTAACTACGTTCAGATAATATACCTGGAATAGGACTAAAGAACACACTAAATATATAATTAAAAAGTACTATTCAGCTGCACTTATGGTTTGTGTCAAGACACTATAAAAGAACAGAAAAATGTGGCGCCAGAGGTACTAAAATCAACTATAAGTGAATCACTAGATAGTATTATATTATGGATAAAGTGCATCTAATTATTAAAGTGTACCTAAACTTCAAAGTGCAATAAACGTGATACAGAAAATATTTTACATAACACACACCATAATATATGTTATAAATTGTAGAAAAATGTACAAAAAAAGTGCAAAAGTGCTTAAGAATAAAAACTGAAAAAAATTTCAAATCCACCATCCTTCAATAATCAGTCCATATGGGAGGTATAGTGTTTACAAGGGGGTCTTCGCTGCTCTCAAAGGAATAAACCACCTCCACGAATACTACAAAAGAAAAAGAGAGAGAGAGCGCACGCCCCATAGCATAACACTGTATGTTTATAAATGCGGGAAGAACACAGCGGCCTATCGGAAGGGAAGCTGAATTTGAGCCGCAAATAACGGAGAAAACTGCGTCCCTGGTATCTATCGTTGGCGGCTATCCTGATCAGCGGTGGGGGAAGTGACTTGCCCGCAGAACCGGATGTGGTGATATTATTCACAAACTGCTGTTTTACTTTTCAAATCTTGTGAGTTTGATTCCCCCCCCCCCCCTTCCTTCCTTCCCTTATTTTACTGTACGGAGTGTTTTGCGGTATTTTAGTGCTCGTAATCATTTGCATTTTATTATCGCTGTTCTGCAATACTGCAATACCGTCTAAAACTCAGGGGGCGTGCGCGAACTGTTGCTCTTGGAAGTCTAATACTTTAGCAGTTCAACCTAAGAAGACACAGTCGTGTGTGCGCGCGCGCAGTTAATTGTAAATTTGCATATTTATACATGCATTTGCAGTGCTGTATTCTCTCATTTGAAAATTGTTGAAATGCATATGTTGTGCTGTAACAGTATCACATTCGGCATTATACACGCTCTCCCCTCGCTCGTCCCCGCACACACACGATACTTTACTGCACTGCAGTATTCAACTTCTTATCTTATCCTAAGGCAGTTACACCTTCCCACACCATTCCTTTGAATGTGTGTCTTTCTGGTTTCATCAATTCCTTTATAGCAGATGATTACTGCACATGGTCGTGTAAATCACCACTGCTTGCTTGGCAAAGTTCAAGAGTGAGTGACCAAAAAAAATATATTTTTTTTTTCTCCTCATTTTTTATTTTTATTTTCTCGCACACAAGCCTGCCTAACATCTTGATATTACGATATTCATCCGGCTGTAGCTTTTGACTGCGACACTATGCGTTGAGTGCACATGGTTGATTAGTTGTTCTTTTTATTACTGTATTTGGGGGTGTGGGATAAATTATTATGAGACCTGCCTTTTGAAAATTATGTCATTTCTTTGAACTGCAGTATGTAATCCTATGCTGCTGTACCCTGTACCCCCCTGCTATTTTTCAAGACAGATCCTTAATGAAAGCGTTCGAGACTCAATTATGGCATTTTGCGTTCTATAAGGCACGGCCCTGGAAGGACAATCTGGGGGTTTCGAATTTGCGTGACTGTTCCACTGTTGTTATTTTTTTGTAAATGTTTTTGTAAATGTTTTGTCTTTCTGTACTTTAATAAAGGGATGTTGCGTTTTTGTATTTTTATGAATAAGAATTTTTTTTGATAACACCATGTGACTGTTAACCATACTGACTGACTGTAAATGTTTTGACTTTGTACATAAATGTTTCACCTAGCAGTAAACATACAACCTGTTGATGTTTGATGCTGTACACTAAAATGTTTTTTACTTGTACAGTATTTGTAAATAAATGTTTTTGTACTTTCTCCACCCATAGAAGAAAATGTTGTGATTTGTTTTAAAATTGTTCCATTGTCTCCTATTATACTGTGACAAAATACAGGTTTCAGCCTGTATAGTACTGTCCAGGCATACTGTACTGTACACAGTAGGCTGCTCAGTATGTACATCACAAAGAGTATTAAAACATCACATGCTGTAAGGTATAGAATACACAATGCACTGGAACATGTAGAATAATGCCATACTTTTATTTTTCGGTTTATTATACAGTATATTATATAAAAAAAAAAGTATTGTATACGGTCGTGAAAACATAGATATGTGTTCAGGTATTCTATCCGATCAATAACAAGGCCCACAAACTGTAGACCCGGTACGTGTTTTTTTAAATCCGATTCAGCAATGTGTGTTGTTACACAAAGCGATATTATCCATCGAAATCCCTCCATTTGCCGTTTTTTCCGCATGAGTGACAAAGTTTTTTTTCTGAGAAAAACAAAGTAAAAGTTTTACTGTAATGTTCAGTTCCCCTGTTCACATGCGCATGCGCCTACCGCGATGTGATGACACGCATATGCTTTCAAGAGGTTCCATGCGCATGCGCCTACTTTTCACCAATTGTGCAGTAACTCTGTAGAAGCCGCTCAGCCATGCTATGCTTACAGGAGATCGCTTGAATTTTGAATCGCACTGATATTTGATTTTCAAAATAAAAAAACAAAATAAACTACGCAACATTACACACATAAAATCTCGCAAATCAGCTGGTGCCGGCCACTGCCAGTCCCGTATTCTTGATCTAATGCGTTGACTGGTGACAGCGGGACTACTACACCTGTAGTCAGCTGATGAGGTGGAAACGACTTAGGTACATGCAAGCTTGCTCGAAACTGTACGTGTAAGTCCGGCACAGCGCAGGTATCCGTACGTGGACAGACAGCAAGGGTTGTCACGACGGTCGGACCGTATTGGAAGCGGTGCTGGGTGTGCGCAGGGCTTTCCAGCGACTGTCGTTTCTTACTTGGTTAAAACCGACCTTTCGCCTTTTGGCCGTCTGCTCATGATCATAGATACGGGAAAACCCGGAGATACACACACCATACCTTCCAATAAAATCGGGATCAATACGAAAAAACAGGATCGCTACATAACTTTGTCCTTTTGCCACGCGTCCCACATGGGGATCTGGCGAAATTTGTAAAAGTCATAGTTTTCGATAAAACACTGGTAATTTGAAAACTGTTGCCATCTTAATCATCATGTTGCATTAATCGCGGCCCATATTAAATAAAGCGTAGTTCTGTCGGTTTTTGGAACAGGCTGCACTTGCACTCATGGGCGGATCTCTGGACATAACCAGACCAGAATGGTGCTGTCTTTCGTTTTAATATGAAAAGCCTAATTGATACATTATTGTAACCTCTTCCTTCAGTCCCAAGGCCATTTACAATAGACCATACACTCTTTGTCCAGCTGGAAGCTGCGTTCAGGGGAGTTCCTTAGCAGCAGTCTGGCTCACTGCAGAACTTTTCAAGGAAGCCTGTCTGCATCCCTCTAACATGTTAGAGGGATGCAGACAGGCTTCTTGAAAGTTTGCAGTGAGCCAGACTGCTGCTAAGGAACTCCCCTGAAAGCAGCTTCCAGCGCGACAAAGATGTATGAGGGATCCTGTGCCCCACACACCACCACAGAGGCTCCTGCAATAAGCGATTCCCCTGTCTACATCCTGGAGTGAACAAGTGTTATATCACAACATGCTTATGTATTCCTATTTGATGTGACGCAGTTTATACCCCAATATTATTGGATATTTTTTATTACTTGCTTCACTATTTTGGCGTGTGCGCTGTTTCTTTTTGTTTCCATTCCCACTTATTACGATATTTTCCGATCAGACACAGGTGTATCGGAGAGCTTGGCGATGGTGTTGTTATGTTCGCCAGTTAAAGTTGTTTCTGAATCTAGCGAAGCAAGCATTTTCTTGATAGGGGCCATTTAAAGGCAGCGTTTATTCATCATAGATCTGTGTGTGTGGGAGAGAGAGAGAGACAGAGACAGAGACAGACAGCTGGCGATTGCATATTTGATGTGAGATAGTTGCTGTATTGTGATTGATTTGTCTTCTGTTGTTTTGTTAACATCTTTTTGTTGTTGTCAGTTTGCAAGTGTTGAGTCTGGTTCAGTTTAAATTTGTTTGTGCTATTTGTGAGTGCTATAGGTATGGCAGAGGACGCTGTTGAGGAGTGATGCTGGTGTGAGTGGTACTGGTAGTCGTGTGAGTACGCGTGTGAGTGAACGTGGGAGTCAGGGGACGTGATGGGGGGTTGGTGAGTGTTGTTGTTTGTGAGTGCTGTTGGGTGTTGGAGTGCTATATTTTGGGCTGGTTGGTGGGGGTTGTCTGGTGGTGTGGGTGTCCGGTGGTGGTGGGGTGTCCTGGTGGTGCAGCGGTTTTGTGTGCTTCCATTGGAAGAAAGGAAATCCAGCCAGGAGCAGCCAAGCTCAGTAGCGTGACGTGGTCAGAAAAAAACGTTGTGAGCGGGCCACGTAATCCCGTTTAAGCGAGGAAACAGAGTTCTTGTGACATGGATTTTGAGCACATAGCCCATGACTTGACCCATGGATATGACCATGGCATTTGACTATGGACTATGACTATGACTATGGGCATTTTGTAGTAAGTCATCTTTCATGATTGTTTCAATAGTTTGTTCCTATCGATTGTCAACATGTGTTAATTGAATCTAATAATCGTTTATTTACTATCTATAATGATAGTCGTTACCACATTATCATGTGATTGTTACAACAAAGATGAATCCTAAATGGGACATTGTATGTTCAGGAACATTGTCTGCATGCTTCCTAGCTTTGTATTGTCTCACAGCATAATTGAATGTCAGTGCACCACCTACTGAACTAAACCCAGTCATTTTATCAATCTCCTTTCAACATTGCAATTTATTTTTATTCGTCTACATAACGATATGAACTTACCATAATTGTTATGTATTATCAAGAAGCGACAAGTCAGCCAGCGAAGAAAGATTTGTGGGGAACACTGATTAGATGGTCTGTGTCTGGCGTGTGGAATAGTGGTCCGGACCCACACGAATTGTAGGAAGAGATTGATGATGTGAAGGGCCAATCTAAGAAAAAAATCCAACACCCACGCTTGCATGCTTGTTGGCATCGGAGGTGGTGCGTCCAGCACCCAGCTCTAAACGCTAACTCCATTGGAGGAGCAGCTGCGGGGAGAAATTTTTGCCGGGTCGTCGTGGAGGGTTTGGCTGGGTGACCGAGATATCGGTTGTTTCATCATCCATTCCTCCAGGTGAAAAAATTCTGTAGTTACGTGTCGTCATCAAAATGTTAATATCAATTTCCCCCCAAAAGTTTCCTAAACATAAACATATATAATATATATACTGAGAAAACAGAAGAGAGAGCGTGCCCGCCCCAATCATAATACTATTGATTTAATATTAAAAGGGAGGGGGGGGGAAAGAAAAATGCACTCACAAGAGAAAATCATGAAACCACTTGGGTGAATAAATCACAACGATCCGGTCTTCTGCACTGTAAACATCAACAGTTTCTGTCTCCTCAATGGCCCTGCGTGGAGATGATATGTTCCAGGAGGCAGGTGGTGTAGTTCGCGAGAGGAATTCAGGTCCCAATATTCCGCAAAAGAAGCCTCTGGCCCCTTGGATGGCCGCCGAGTAAATCTTGCGACTTCAGGCCTACCTCTTGCGCTCTGTGCGCAGCGTCGTAGACGTTAATTGCCGCCACTGGATCCCTGACCGCGTTTCGTCACAGAGGGCGACTTTCTCAAAGGGCTGAACAATATAATATATATATATATATATATATAAAGAATAACCACAGCGCAAATCTAAACATTTGTTCCTGTGGATTGAGGTTTTACACAACTATAGAGCCATATTATCTTGATGCGGTATACCCTGGTGTCACCTATCCCTACACACTGCGCCAAGTTAGGTCTGCGGCTCCACAGTCGCTGCCTTAAGATATGTCAGAAATTACCTAGCCAAATATGACAGTGAAGAGAGAAACACCAACGAAAGAAATCATAGGGCAGTATCTATTTTACATATCTTGTAGATGGTGAAGAGATGGGCTTACCTGATTAGATTGAGAAGGTAAGAGACGTAAAATACTCTATGGGACTCGCCAACCGTTTGTATTAACTCGCGGCTGCTGGACTCCTCCAGAATCCCTCTCAACGGGAAACAATCATGCTGCGACTGATGCAATTCTTGTCCTGCACATCCCTATCTCTTGGAGTGATCTCATAAGAGGGGGGGGGGGAGGAGGATGGGGGGGGAAATAATGGAAGGGAACAGATAGTGTTAAATCGTTTTATATCTAAAAAAGACTTGTAAAATATAGCGAATCAACTCCAATTCCGTGTAGAAATAGCAGGCGGGTAGGGATAGTATTTAGCGAGTCTCTTCCATCGTGTTAATCCCGGGTTACCAGTCCTCTCGCGCATTCCGCGTACTTACTTCCGCATCACGTGCTTACGTAGAGTGTGACGCGGTGTTGACCCCAGCTCCTCGCGAGCTTCACTGTCTGCCATTCAGGGTATTCACTGCCGGGAGCTCTCTGTAAGTGTCTCTCCACACAGTCCTCGGCGTGTCTCTCTCTTGCTCTCTGCTTCAGTCAACTCTGGCCCTTATATTATATAATATTACAGCTTGGTGGCTAGTTAATAGTTAACTATATATATATATATATATCTATATAATTATAAATCTTTATATGAAACTATATGTGTAATGGTAATTTGCATGTATTCCGGTCTTAAATCCTGCCTTCACCATATGAGCAGCACCAGCACTTGAATTGCAGGAAGGAGATTGTGTAATGATAAGCAATGAGCACACAGTGCCTCCTGTTAACGTTCAAAACAATTAACATTGTTTTCCCGATAGTTTTATAGACTTTGCAGTAATGGTCACGCTTGGAGCACAGCCAGGGCTAACATGCAGACCCGTAAACCCACCCCGTCATCTTGTCACATATGGGTGTCATCATGTGTGTGGCTTATACGGTATATGCAAAAAAATACGCACTAATGAACTAGTTGATTTATCTACTCTATCTATATCTATAATAGAATTAATTAATGTTGTATGCCCCCCCCCCCCCCCCCCCCCCCCCCCCCCAACATGTAACAACTCTAAAAGGGCCTTACTGCATACTAATGTCCATGTCAAGGCGAACAATAGGAACTTTCACAGAGGACATTCCATTATTGGCAAATAATTGCTCTTTTATGTTGATGTTCCTCATGTGGTACATAAATACGAAAACATGTACCGTATTTATTAATACTGTTAATATATAGCTAGCTATATATTGTAAGTACGCTGATTACGCTGTGTGTGAAAAAAAGTCAACAAATACTAATCGCAAGAGGGAACGGGGGTGGAAGAGGAGGTCAGGGGGTAGAGTGGTGGGGGTTCTGTTGTGGGGAGGGGGGTAGCAGGGTGGTTTGAAGGTGAACAATGGGAAGTAGTCATTAATCATTGCAAGTCATTTGCAATGCAAATTCATGACACTTTTAAGAACATTATACGACAATATTGACAAAAGTTGCTGTTGTACATTAGTGTTTACTAAACTATTTAACCTTTATTGAATGCCACCTTCTCACACTAGTTGCTCTCTGTTAGTGAGAGACTGCAGTGGTGTAACCCACTCAGCGCTATCCCTTCATCTCCCTAAATTTCATAGTGATTGGCTGTAATATCGTACAATGTGAAACAATTATGTGCTGATGTAAGCATAGAGTATGTTTCATCATGGCAGTAGTGATCTCACTGTTGCCTATAATACTCACATATCCATGTCTGGAGAACAGACCATTTTTAATTGGACACACAGCCCTACATAAATGATCTGCATGAACAAGTATTATGTGTACGCTTCAATCAGATTTATATTCATTCATGTTAACATTTACATTTTGATGTAAGATGGATCATCTACAGATGGAGCTAACAATATACATTGTTATCTCGGATGAAATTTTGGTGAGTTTTTACATCATACTCCACTATAACGATACTGTCACGTGTACATAATTCACATAATTTAAGATGTGTGACGTCTTTTTTTTATAGTTGCCGCCGCTCTCCTGGATACCTGGGCCAGCTGGGCCACAACACGTGTCCCAACCTGCATCCAGTGTCATCAGCAGTAATGAAGGTGAGTGTCTGACGTGCACACAATATTATGACTTCCATGCAATCAGATATAAGAAGACAACTGCAAAATCTGGGTAGGTGGCTGAGGGTGTACTTACTGGCCGTGCGCTGTTCCAGGGAGGTCCAGACATCCCAAAGTAACTCGAGCAAAGGAATGGAAGCAGGAAACGGCTTTCTTAACGGTGCAGTTTATTGGTGCCACCAAAGGTCAACATTTCAGCAAATAGATTGCCTATTATCAAGGGAGAGGGCTACACGAACATGGCCAACATACCACAATTATACACACAACTGGGTATCATAACCCCCCACGATCACTCGGCCTTGCTCCTGTGTCGGCGCCCCCATCGTGACGTAGCAGCGCCAGCCGCAACGTGAGTATACGTCATGCTCCACAGTGGAGATCCCAGTTCCCACAAGAAGGACAGCCTCCCAATGCTGTAACAGGCTAAGAGCTGTCCTGCAGGAAGCTTGAACTCAGCAGGAGCCTCCCCGTACTGTCAGCAGAAGTAAGATTCCCCTGTGAAGTCCGTGCCTCAACGGGGGGGGTGGGCGGGTCCCAGGCATAGACCTGCCCTGGGAGTGGAAGAAGACAGCCTGATGCCCAAGAGGACGATTATCGTGCAGGGGTGAAGTAGCCCTACATAACATCAAGGAATGTATATACAATATATAAAGAAAAAATAATAAATAAAGTGTAACAAATTTATATAACCACAGTGTGCAACTCCTTGCAGTGTATAAAAAAGGTAGAGACTGTATTTTATGCTAGCATGCATACATCTAGAATATGAACCTGAAAGATACATGATACATATAATGATGCATACAGTATACAGCAATCCTGTAGAGGAGCATAGTGTACATAATGGGTGCAGGGGGTTCAACGGTGAGACGCAAGAGCCTTAAGAGTCCTTTCGCTACCTCATGTTGAGAAAGCATTCTGAAATTTATTGTTCATTCAAGACCCCTGCCATTTACTTGTCTGCAGTGTGTGGATCCAATAAGCCTCACGCCTCAGGTGTTGAAAAGGTTTCTCTATCAGGGTATTCCTTGTCTTGGTGTTATGGTGTTCAATCCCCTCACTTAAGGCGGGATGACAACATTTTGTCGGTGTTAAACACAGTGCTGTACCAGTACAGTAGGGTCCGTTACCTTACGTATCACATTTGTGGTTCATGTATCTCACTTTAAGCATGCGTGTAAGTCTTGCCTACATAGACAAGACCACATGGGCACTGGATAATATACACCACCAAATGTAGATCTACATGTTTGTAATGCGATTAGGAATAGTGATTTTTACCATTAGTGGATGTCAAAAATACGTCCCGGTAGTAAGCTGTACAAACCGAAACCAATTCAACACAGGGGAAGTTACCCTGTTACCGCTTCTAGGAAGTGGGGATATGGTTAGTGGTCCTTATGTCAGCATGTATCAGTTGTCTGACAGTTTCTCCCTCTCCTATAGCGATCAAGGGGGTGTTGACAAACCTAGCTGCTAACAATCATCATCTGCCAGCAGGTGCAATGTTTCTTGGATAGTAAATCTGACAAAATACGCCCTATGTTAGTGGTGGAAAATACAATGCGTTTCTCATCCATTAGTCGCCCTATAGTGGAATCACCTCGTTAAGGCGCTCAAGCACTGCCGGGGTCTATCCCCTTTTTGGTGAACCTTTCAGAAGGTATTCCATAGCCGGTGCTGAGTTTGGCCTGTCGACTAGTGATCCATAAAAACCTCACTTTTTGTGAGAAAGGCCAGGGCATGATGAGGGATGTGGATGGGGGATGGTGACGTCAGCACAGTAACAGGGCATTTCTGTCAGTATCTTTCCTGCTAAAGGTCTGGTGGAACTCACACATTTTTCGGGGAAATCAGGACGTCTAGAAAGGTAATGTTAGAGCTCCAGACATTATACGCTGTACAGGAGAAGGGAGATGTTGTACATAAGCAAAAAAATGATAGTAAACTGGTCCTCAGTACCTGTCCATTACAAAGAACAGATTGTCAATATATCTATAATACCCAATTATGTATTGTTAAATAAGGAACGAAGCTTGGAGACAAGCGAAACCGTTAGACGTTTTATAGAGGTAGAGTGACAGCGCCGTCCAGAAAAGTACCCTGAACACCCTGAACCGTTGTGGATCAATTTCTGCATACGATCACAAACCGGACGTGACGCAAGGGCCCCCCAAACCGGAACGTGACGTGACGCGACCTCGGGAGTTGGGCAGACGGCAAACATGAAGATGCGCAGTTTATAATTTTACGTGTCTATGCACGTAGGGCAAAAAATGTGGTGCAATAGTTATGCTTTATAAATATATTTGAGTGAACATGCCAATGTTGCACTCAGAGAGTCATTCTTTTCTTGAGTGTTTGTCCTGCTGAAAGCAGAGAAAGAAGGACATTCAGCACTCGTGCTGCAGATGTAATGGGTTGGAAAGATCCATGTGCTGCACTTGCATGGAGGTCTCCCCAGAAGCTCCCACTTCAGAGGTGATCCCCCTAAAAGGGGGAGGACACCTAAGAAACAGAGAAGAAAAGATGCACAAATGCCGCACACGGGAAAAGAATTAGTATTAGTAATTATTATTAAAAAAAAAACACATAGAAGATAGAGGATCCAACCCTCCTCAGCTCAATGGGTAAACTGCCAGATACATTAAAACCAGACATATGGTCTCAAACAATGAATATCCTAAGCCAGTAAAAACACACAACACAGACAGTCAATGTTAAAAAAATAAACAAAGGAGTGCTACTAAAAGCCCAAAGGGGGATGGAGGATTTGGATAAAAAACCGCCATAGAGGGCTATAATACCGCTGACAGGGGGAAACGAACACCACACTGAGGGCAGACGGGGGAGCACTTCGTCAGGAGCACGTGGTGCGACGTGTAGAGTAGAGTCACGGAAGGTCATTATGCGCGGGTTTGCTGAGAGGATGAGAAGGAGCCTGCCTGAGGCTAAAGTGGGGTTGGTTTCATCTTCCCGGTGCCGCGATCAGGATCCTGGGCGTTTCATCTGTGGACCCCAACCTCTGCTCAGTTGAGTGTTCGTTATCCCCTGTCAGCACGGTATTATAGCCCTCTATGCGTTTTATCAAATCCTTGGGCTGTTAGTCACTCTTTGTTTATTTGTACATTGACTGTATTGTGTTGTGTGTTGTTGTACTGTTCTTAGGATATTCTATGTTTAGAGACCATATGTATGGTTTATGTGATCTGGCAGTTATCAATTGAGCTGAGGAGGGGTTTGGATCCTCTCAGTGTCTATGTGTTGGTTTTAATAAATAATTACTAATTTTTACCTTTGCGCATTTGTTGCATTTTTCTTATTTGTCCTGCTGAAGCTGGTAGAACTGTCAAGCAAGTCTTTCCATACATAACACTGCTGGTATTGATTGAGAATTGTGAGTCCCACTGTGATTTTGAAGCTGTTTTTCTGATTGTAGAACGTATTACACTATATATTTCTTTTCACATACCGGTGGACATCTGCGCTTCCACAAATTCTTTCTTTGCAAATCACAAAAGGGAGGAATTGGATCTTTCATCAAGGGTTAGCTGCGAAGGTACTGTTTTACTTTATTATTCACTGTTATTACAAGCACATTAAGGATTGGTTTCACTGCAACCTCTATTCGAAGCGCTCACCCCCCCCCTTTTTTCACTTGACACGTGTTTAATTGCCAGTGAATTTCGTGGTTCTGTTTATTGGGTGCACTTCTTTCATGGATCTGTCGCCGAAATGGAATGCATTGTAATGTGTACATAGTTACTGGTACGACTGTTCTCTGTGTCAATTTGAGGGGTGTTTAAAAAACACGAAGAACACACTAAAAATGCAATTCTGCACTCGAGTCTATAAGGCTGTAAGTTTGGAAGAAAATCACGCGTCATGCCATGGGTGTATTTCGAGGTAGACCAGGTGGAAATGTTCGAATATGGCCGCTGCATCTGATACATATCCAGGTACAAGCTATCACATTGACACTGCCCGCACCATTGACAGCCTTTTTGCAAATTTTAAAGAATATGAAGAGAACAATGGACCAACACATGATTGATACACATTTAATCCTTAGAGGGTCAAAGTGAGTTACTTCATGTAGACCAACACCCAGGTTGATTTTCCTCAGTGATAACTAACTAGGTCAGTCACTGAAATCTTTTTGGCCAACGGACAAAGAGATTTATTGTCAAATATTGGGCACGGCTTACAACGTACGAGAAAGATATTTGGTGGATAGGAATGTTTTTGGATCCTGATTATTCTTGAAACCCAATCTTATGTCATTATTTTTATTTGGTCTGTTCTTTCTTCCAAAGGTGACCAAACGAAAAAGCCTACTTTACGTTTTCTTTATTCAAATGCAGAATTTATTAGTTAAATTGCTTATACGATAATAATACTTCATAATCACGCAGGGTCTCATATTACCTGCTTTTAAACAATCGTGATACACATCATATTATAAGCTGGCAATGTCTGTTGTGTGGACCCAGAGGGAAAGAGACTTCACAAAATTTTGCAAACTTTCACGATAGTATCAACGATCATATTGCACTACCGTATGTAGTTTCTTTATTTCATGCACCTTTTCAATGCTCCCTTGATGTTGGGGATTATTCATTTGGAAAGATTTGGGAATAGTTTTTAATGGTCGCGTGTGAAGTTGTAACCTCTTTAACACTTTATTCACTTTAATGTTCTCTCTGGTGTTTACTTTATACCTTTACTATGCACTTGATATTATTGGCTTAGGAAGTGTTTTGGTGCCATCAGTGTTTTTTATAATGTATTGCATTTTTATGTTCTTTTTGGAAGGCAGCACCACTTTCATAAATGATGGATGTCAGAGAACAGCTTTTCTAGTAGGGTTTTCCAAAAGACTTACTAGGAGTGGTGATTTCACGCATTCTAAAACATAGAAGAAAATACCCCCATAGTAGGGGATGAGAATATTCCTGGAAACAGAATTTGTTAAAACTAGAAAAGCTGCTTAGAAAAGACCCCACAAATATGGGACTACTCATTTCTGAATCAGTATCGTTAAAGTAATAGGGTCCCATGGGGTTTGAGACTACGCAAAGGACCCCTAGTTTGATTGGAAGATGAGGGTTTCTTGCTGAGGGGTACCGATCTTAGAAAAAGCTCACGTGGTTTTGATAAGTTAATTATAAAATAACAAAAAAAAAACATTATCAAATTGATGAGGAGGTTACATGAAATAAAGGAAAAACATTGAATCCTAGACCAGATGTGTCTTTTAAAGAGAAAGATTTAGAGTTGCAAATTAACTAGATAAAACTGAAAAAGAATAATTAATTAAAAGTCAAAAAATATAAAAGAGACAAGGAGGACTATAAAGAGGCATCATAGAAACAATGATACTGTGAGGAAGGAAGGAATATATCAATACAGAAAAAGAGTACCAATCTAGGAGCCTTTCAAAAACCAAACATAATTAAGATGATAACCATGGTGACGCCAAAGGGTCAGAAAAGGGAGAGGATACAGAAAAAAACATTTAAAGAAGGGATATAGAAAAACGATCACAAGAGGCACACCAGAGACATGTGACTAAATCTTATTCTAACAATGATAAAAAACTAGAAGAGATCTGTCTAGCAATAATTCTGATGAGGCAGAAGAAATCCAACATCCACATAAAAACTGAATAGAGAAAAACTAAATAAGGATAATTATTCTCTAAAGATGCCGCTAGAAAAGATGAGGATTTTCTGGGGTGAATCGATTTCATCCAGTGATGAGAAAGGACCCCTCGTCAGGAAAAGGAAAGGGAGAACGAAAAAAAACCGGGGAGAGAAAGAAAAAGCTCCCAAAGAAACAAGCAAATGAAAAGTATTTTACTTTAAGTCAAAAGTAACCAAACCACAAGAAGATCTGATTACCAAAGGTCGAAAAGTTGCTACCACTGTAGGCACCTCATAATAATTTTGGGCTTTTTTTAAGGACACACAGAGATTTTTAAGAAGCTCATAAATAAAGACCCATTTCAAAATTAAAAGAGGTGGAAAGGAATTAGAAAACAGAAAATCAATTTTGGCAAGCTCAGAAAATCCCTCGGCTGCGGAACAATTTAATTTTGTGGCGTTTGGTTTAAGACGGCATTTACTGTGTATCCAAACATGTAAAGGGGAAGTATTTAGAGGTCTTTTCGCAATTTAATAATGAAAGACTTTGAGTTACTATAGTCTAAATCTGAGTGCAATATAAAAATACCTAACGAAAATTAGAGAGAGAGCTCTTAATGTTTCACAGAGGACTGTAGTTTGTGTTATTTAAGGCAAGCTGATAAGTGAGGGGTTGTTTTTTAAGGTAGGAAAGATTATTTGAAAGAAAGTCCGAAAGAAGTTAGGGGCATCAGGATACGTAATTAAACTATCTAAGATCCCACTCTAGATTTTTTGACAGAAGTTGAAAGCTCTATTAAAGAAAGGAAAAGCTGGAAGAGTACTACAGATATGGAATTAATTTAGTTTTAGAGGATAAACCTAAACTTTTATTACTTCCTAAACTACATAAGGCTCAATTGATCTTCCGGGGATAAATAATCTCGGGAATTGATTCTCTACCTAAGTAACCTAATGCCTATATAGATGTGTACCTTCAAAAATATGTCAAGACATTAAGGCCCCATATTAAGGGGTACCACTGATATTTTGTGGTATTACAAGATTAGTATTGGAGAGTGGTTTATTTGCTACTTGCGTGTGACTCTTCTTACCACTTCATTGAGCATCAACAGGGATGTGCGTCAATAACTAAAATTTTATTAGAGATCCAGAAATGTCTTAAAGATACATGTTGACATTCATATCAAAAGTATTGGTTTTATTTAGACCAAAACTTTGTTTTTGACGATATAAATTCTACTCCAAAAAGTGGACCGCCATGGGTTCTAGGTTGCGCCAGCTAACCTAAGTCTTTTCAGGGTGTATGGGAGGAGGAACACTTGGTCCTTGCGAGGCTAGGTGCAAACTAGTCCATTGCAGAGAAGAGACTATTGACGGATTTTTTCATCTGGAGAGGAGCTGAAGAAAGTCTAAAACTTTATTCCTATTAATCATATTGAATTAATTTAAAAAGTAAACACAAACAATGATGGAATGAAACAGCAGAGTCCAAGGAAATAAGCCCATCAGCTCACCAGGGCTGAAAAAAGAAAAAAGTTTATTGAACTACATAAAAAACAAAAAACCATACAAAATAAAACAGAACAAAATCCTACACGTTTCAGGCTCTAAAAGCCTTTTTCATAAAAACAAAAAAAAAACAACAAAATACAACAGAAAACCCCTACGCGATTTCAGCTCTAAAGCCCATTCTTCTTGAAGAAAGGGCTTTTAGAGCCTGAAAACGAGTTAGGAGGGTTTTTTCTGTTGTATTTTGGGTGTTTTTTGTTTTATGTTAGTTCAATAACCGTTTTTAAAATTTTCATCCAAATGGTGAGCTGATGGGCTTATTTCTGGGACTCTGCTGTTTGTGGCAAATCATTTTGGTTTATGTATCGATGTTGGGGAGACGCACAGTTGCGGTGAGGGCACGCACATGGGTCCGCTTCTAACAGGAGGACGCACGTGGAAACCTACAGACCAAGTGGAGTGATTCCCGGATTGGACCGGAGGCGTTAACACACCCACCGGCACTCGGGGCTCCATGGTGTTGGAAGAGGGAAAGCCGGCGTATCATTTGGTGGTTTGAGACACATAGCCCAGCAAGCACGAGGTGACGAGTGAAGAAGGAGGTCTATAAAACGGGACTGCAGATGGGGTAAAATATATTCACTGTTACACACATATTTCCTATAGAGGGTGATCCATGGGAACTCCGAAATTCCCACCTGCTCGTGGTTACCTCTCACATCTGTTCTATACGGGACCCAGCGTTTTAGGACTTCCTCACCTTCAGCGGAGGTTGTCCTACAATATATTGACATTAGTATATATTTTTTTCTCTGACTCTTTTTTGAGAGCCTTCCTCTTTTTTTTTAAAATTTAAAATGTACCTGTGTTACAGCCAAACAGCCGTTGAATTTTGTGGCCTCCTTAATGTTGCCAAGTGAGATATCAAAAACCAAAACTTCTTAAACAAGGTGGGGACGGCCATCATATTTCTTACAGTCCGCTGTCCCCCACCCCCATGAATTACCAATGTGCCTTATGGCCCATTCCGCTGGGTCCTGAGCCCTGCCCCCTCCCGCGGTTCCTTTCACTCGCTTTTCTGCCATCCCCTTCCCTTTGGGCCTGTTCCTGCTGCCGAGAGACCCACGCCCCAGGCTCTGGACCGGCCCGCGCTTTGTACAAACTCCCCCCCCACCCGGAATGCTTTGGGCCCCGTGGTTTTCGCTTTGCTTTTTACCACCGCCTACCCTCGCCCGGCCGCTAGCTCGTCCTTTGTTTACCAGACCCTGCACCTTGTACACCTGGCCTTCTTTCAGTGCATAGTTCCCCCGCCCCCCTACCGTTCTTTTCAACGCGCTAACATTCACCCCACACAAACCCAACACCAGGCTGGCCCCCCCCGTGCCCCTACCGAGGGTTAAGAAAGAACCAATCGAAGGATTTTTTGGATGCCCTTCATGCAAACCTGTGGTTTAGAGCTAAAGAAATACATACACCTTTGACTTCACATAACACCAATGAGAAATTCCAGATTGAACACATATGACCTGCAGGACCGCTTTTGTCGTATATTTAATTACGGTCCTTGTCATTTACAATATGTGGGTAAGAATCGAGATAAAAGAACCAGGAATAAACCAAAAGGACATGTGAGGCTGATATATGTAAGTAAATATATATAGTGTGTGTTTGCTGGATTTTAGCCTTTTATACTGTACGTAAGTTCTAATGGGTAATGTCTGAAACTTGCAATTAAATGTATGCAAAACTATTGATAATGACTGCATTATATTCATTGAAACTCCTCAATCTTCATAAAGATATGCTGCAAATAATCCCTGCCTTGCATTTTCTCCATTGAAATTTCAACTGTACAGTATTTTCTTTACAGTATGAAAGAAAACGGCATATGATATGTTTGGGCAGTATGCCACATACTGTACCTTGCCATAAATAAAAGAATGCACTCAATTTTTTTCATACATTTTTAAAATAATACATTAAGAAATCATTATAATATGAAAATATGGCATGCAATATGACTTGCATTCAAGTTCTGAAATATTGTTTCCATTAATTTCGAAACACCACATACAAAATTATGGTTATAGCTTTTGTATAATACACAGTTGCAGAAAATTCTAATTGTATATTTTTGATGGTTGTAAATAGTTTTTGCACAACATACTTGTGTAATGGTTTTGCTTAAGGTGGTCATTCAACAAATATACAGTACCTGGAAGGAACAAAGAGTACACTCTGTACACAATTAAGAGCTTATGTACAATACACTATAAATGCATAAAGCCAATGAAAACCAAGTCCCTTCTTCAGTTTCCCCATGTATTCAGCTTTTACTATGTATGACATCAAAAAATTGAATGTATAAAAAGCATATTTTTTCCTGAGACAAAAAAGTAAATTATAGAGTAAATATAATGATAGTACCAAAATGGTCTAAAAATGACAGGTACAGGTACATTTATATTTCTGTCTTCATATTTTTCTGACAAAACCATACAGCAAGTATACCAAGACATGACACTGGTTGGTGTTACCACTCCTTTTCAGTGTGAACAGAAGATATGCCAATATAATATAATATATACAGGCATACCCCGAATTAACGTACACAATGGAACCAGAGCATGTATGTAAAGCGAAAATGGACTTAAAGTGAAGCAGTCCCTTTTTTTCCACTTATTGATACATGTTCTGTACTGCAATCATCATATACATGCATAACTGATGTAAATAACGCATTTGTAACAGGCTCTATAGTCTCCCCGCTTGCGCATAGCGTTGGTACAGTATATGTAGGGAGCTGGTATAGCTGTTCAGGACGTGCTGACAGGCGCATGTGTAAGCTGCCGTTTGACTATTGGGTGATACTGTATGTCCTTACTCACGAGTGGACTTAAAGTGAGTGTCCTTAAACCGGGGTATGTATGTATGTATATATGTACTGTATATGTATATATGTACTGTATATGTATATATGTACTGTATATATATATATAAAATAGAGAGACAGTTGGCACTCCAAATACAAAACAATACAGTAGTTGCGGTGCATGTCCCATAGGGATAAAATAGAAAACGGTAGTCAACTCAACAAGAGTAAACAAAGGACAACACTCAGTGGTAGATGAAAAAACCTGTATTCAAAGTAGACAGCAGCACAAACAAGACCAATGTTTCGGTCCACACAGGGACCTTCCTCAGGGCAGTGCTGTAGACTACTAGCCGTGGAAACCTTATATACCCCCGTAAAACCCACACCTAAGTGGCTATATATATATGTGTGTGTGTGTGTATGTATGTGTATGTATAGTGGTCGACAAATAACCCAAAAATTTACTCGCCACCTAGCTCCACCTTAGTCCTGCCCCCAGCCCCGCTCTAGTCCCGCCCCCAGCCCCGCTTTAAAAAAAATGAATAAATTCCTAGTAAGAACAACATTCGTTTTTTACATAAGTTTATGTATTGTATTACATTATACTACAATTAGTCCTTGTTACGTGTGTGTGTGTATGTGTGCATGTGTGTATGTGTGTGTAAATGTCGGATTTAGAAAAAAAAGCCAGATGTGA
Source organism: Ascaphus truei (assembly GCA_036426205.1). Classification (NCBI taxonomy): domain Eukaryota; kingdom Metazoa; phylum Chordata; class Amphibia; order Anura; family Ascaphidae; genus Ascaphus; species Ascaphus truei. The sequence continues at coordinate 6,748 of WSYH01007762.1, read as the reverse complement.
ATGACTAGTTTCCTGAACCCCATAACGCCCCAGCATCAATCCCGCCTGGGATCTTACCAGATCCGCAGTCCCTCAATGTCCAGGTACCCTCATTCCCGCAATGTTATACATAGGTAGGGAACACCTCCCCTCCAGTCTTCTGGGTTAGGGGGGAATCCAATGTCTCCCATGTGAAGCTCGAGAGTTAGATCTGGAAGAAAGCAGTATAGGTTATTTCGGTGTAGGTATAGAGCAGTTAAGATATATAGGGTAAATAAGAGATCCAGATTGTGGGAGAGAGAGATAGAGAGAGATAGAAAGTGAGAGAGTGGGAGAGAGAGTGTGGGAGAGAGAGAGTGTGGGAGAGAGAGAGAGTGTGTGGGTGAGAGACAGCCAGAAAGAGAGAGTGAGTGAGAGAGAGAGTGTGGGTGGGAGTGAGAGAGAGACAGAGAGAGAGTGTGGATTAGAGAGAGAGACAGAGAGACACAGAGACAGAGAGACACAGAGACAGAGAGACACAGAGACAGAGAGACACAGAGACACACAGAGAGAGAGAGACACGGAGAGAGAGAGAGAGACACAGAGAGAGAGAGAGAGAGAGAGAGAGAGAGACAGAGAGAGAGACAGAGAGAGAGAGAGACAGAGAGAGAGAGACAGAGACAGAGAGAGAGAGACAGAGAGAGAGAGACAGAGAGAGAGGCAGAGAGAGAGACACACACACAGAGAGCAGCACACAGAAAGAGAGAGAGAGAGAGAGGGGGGAGAGTGCGACAGAGAGAGAGAGAGAGGGAGAGTGTGACAGAGAGAGAGCGCGAGAGGGAGAGAGCACGAGAGGGAGAGAGCGCGAGAGGGAGAGAGCGCGAGAGGGAGAGTGCGACAGAGAGAGAGCGAGAGGGAGAGTGCGACAGAGAGAGAGGGAGAGTGCGACAGAGAGAGATAGAGAGGGCGACGGGAGTAGATGGGCACAAAAGGTAGGGGCGACACGTTGTATAGGTTTGACGGTAGAGGGCAAACACACGGGAGAGGGGTGACACCCATGGAGCGGTGACAACAGGGAGATGGGTTGACACACACAGTTCACACCAGACACTCACAACACACACAAACACTCCTCAACACACACACCTCCCAAACACACACACACAGACATACACAAACACAAACACACCACACCCTTCACCACTCCAACAAGAACGACTCAGCCACACAGACACTACTCACAGTACACACACTCACAGACAAACATCACAGACACACTCACATGACACACTCACCGACACACACTCACAACACCACTCACCCAGACACACATCTCACAGACACACAGACACACTCACTGGTGGTGTGAAACTTTACGTTCGTTGTCCACACTGGTACCAGGACCCAGGGCTGATGTGGTGGTCATAAACACTGAGAGCCGAATCCGGATCATAATCATACATAGCCCGCTCGTGATTGGAGAAAGTTAGGTTAACTCTATCCATGCAGTGGTCAAGCTTACGGCGGCCCAGGAGCGGTGGTCGAGGAAACAACCGGGGTCATCAACATGAAACTTGGGTGAAGGTAAACTTGTCAGCACAGGAGGTTAGAACTCTGAGAGAAGGCCACTGCAAGCAGATGATGCTTCACGAAGGTGCGAAATGTGCATCAGGAAAAGCCAGGAGTACACTCGACTTGGAGGAAGCAGGAACCAGGTGCAGACACTTCACAGAGAAACACTGGGGAAACCAGCGTACGTAAAACATTCCAGCCGGTCGAAGGCGAAGTCCTGCCGGAACAAGGCGTCAGCGCCGAGTCTACTAGTCAGAAGCCCTGAGCAGCAGGGGAACTGGGCCAGATACAAGGCACAAGGAGGCCTCGCAGTGCCAACGGAGAGTCTGTGAACAAGCACAAGTTACTTGCAACTATGATTGGCAAGTTCTATGTCCCAAAATAAGAAAAACCTGGCGCCGAAATTGTCATGAGAATGTCCTGTACTCCTCAAGGTATCCCGCACACTTTGCTCGACAGACCATGCAAAGAGAAAAAACCCAACAACACAAAATCATAGCGCAACACTGTAGGGTGAGCAGTACTGCTCACCCTACAGTGTTGCGCTATGATTTTTGTTTGTTTGTGTTTTTCTCTTTGCATGGTCTGTCGAGCAAGTGTGCGGATCCCTTGAGGAGTACAGGACATTCCACTGACAATTTGGCGCCAGGTTTTTTTCTATATTTTTGTGTTTTTCTGTTTGTACTGGCAGTATCACCGGGCAGCCAACCTTTATTAGAAGTCATTATTATATTATCACACTCTGTTTTACACTTTAGCGCTAGTTCACAATTTTTCGTTCACAAAGTCTATGTCCAGGAACTTCCTGAGGGCGGGGCAGGCACTAAATAGCACAGGAAGCCAAACAGGCCAGAGCGGCACAGGAGGCAGCAGGAGGCAGGTGATTGCAGAAGCAGGGAATAGATTGTCTGGAACCTGCAAAGCTCCGGATAGATGGGCTCCAGCCAAAGCCAGGAGTGGATTCCTGACAGTGGGTGACTGAGTGGGTATTCAATGGAAGGGATGGAGCCCATCTGTTCCTCCAGGGCCTGCTTGTCCTCCACATGCCAGCTGTGGGCAGCCAGGCATGGGGGGCAGGCAGCCGGGCGGGACGTCGTGCAGGAGTTGCCGGAGGTCGGCAGCCGGGCGGGAGGTGCGAGAGGTTGGGCAGCCAGGCGGGGTGTCGGGCAGGAGTTGCGGGGAGATCGGGGGCCAGTGGGGGGATCAGGGGCCAGCGGGGGGATCGGGGTCCAGCGGGGGGATTAGGGGTCTCCCCAATGGGAATCGGGGCTGGGGAACTTTGCGCGTGTGCGCGCCCCCCCCTCTACCTCCCGCCCAGGCTGCAGCCATGGGGACGGGAGTCAGAACTGCCAGCCTTGCCTTCTTCCCCGCTCTTATTACCCTGCCCGCGCGGGTGCCAAAGGAGCGTGGGACGGAGGGGAAGCGCCTACCTTGTCCTCCAGCCCTGAGCAGAAGCCTCGGGGACCCCCCCCAGCCTACATCCCACCCTGGGAAGCAAGCGGGGATCGGGTGCAGAGGGGGAGTGGCTGACCCAGAGCTGCCAGCCGGCCCTCTTTCTCGCGTCAGCCCAATCAGGGAGGGGGATTATTTAATTATTTAAAAGAAACATTTGGGCAGCCGGCCCCATAGTGTTTAACTGTATAAAAATAAGGTCCATTTAATATGACACGCAGTCCCTAGGAATCACACTTACAAGATTTATAAAAACACTGAATATTTGAGAGAAATCTCTATGGGGTAAGTCAGCTAGGTTTGAGGGGTTCAATGTTAGAAATTATAATAATGAGAACTATCTAATTGTAACAAATATACACAATAAAGCACTTTAACATTAAAAATAATATAATATAGTGCGCCTATAGGGATATACTTGAATGTTAATTTTAAAATTGAATGATAACTCCTGATACAGGCTCTACCTCCAAATGCAACTTACACTACATAGTTAACTAAAGAAGGTCTGGGGGAGAATATGAGTGTAGGGATAATAACCTCTTAAAAACAACCAGAGTGAGATAGCCAACAAGTCCTGACCTTGGCTGATATAGGAACTTGGGGAGGAATAGGGAAAAGGAGGGGGAATGGAAGGGGGAAAGTGAGGGGTAGGGGGGGGGGGGGGAAGGGGGGATGGGTAGGGGGAATGGGGATTGTGAGGGGGAAGTGTAATGGATTGGGGGACACGTGCCTCTCAGCGTGTCCCCATCACCTCAGGCCCCACGGCGGCTCTCTGCCCCGGTTCCCCGCTCCCTCGGCCTCTCACCTGTCCTGCCCCCACGCCGAGCCATTCCTCTGCGGCGCATGCCACATCCTCACGCACGCGACCGGGGCGCGTGCACGGCAGCCTTACAGAGTCCGCACGCACCCGATCTTCTTACCAGACCTCCCGTGCCGCTGGCTCCGCCCCCCATAGGCTGCAGGCGATTGCCATGAGTCATACTCCTGTCTCCCTCCCTGCTCACCTGGACCTATCCCTGTGATCACCCAGACAGGCCTCCGCTCCACCCCTTGCTACCATTGGTCTTCCTTCCTTTATAACCCCAGTCTGCCCTCTCCTTCCTCACTCTGCATAGCTTCTCTGTTGCTCCTGTGTGCAGTGTCTATGCCAAGCTCTGGTCTCTGTTACAGCTCTTGTTCCTGTCCCTGCCCCTGTTTGGATACCTTTGGATTGATCTCAGCTCTGTTTGACTACGTGTACCTTGCTACCCCTGGACTCTGCTTTGGACCTCACTACACTGCTTTCTTCTGCCCCTGACCCACGGCTCTTGGACATTAACCCTCCGATTTCTGGCACCCCGGACTCAGCAAGTATATTGTTAACCCTTTCTCACCAGTCCCGGCAACGCATCTTACCACACTCCGGGCACACCCTCACTGCTGTGGGTGCGTGTTATACCCTTATCCACCTCATTACTGGGGAATAGCCTGTGGGCATACAGGCATTACAGGAAGGAAGTGAAGGAATAGGATCGTTAGGACAGGAACATGGATGGGAACTATTACCTTACCTTTATTATTGGTCTGGTTACCCCTTCACTGTCACACCTCCCCACCTCAAAGTGCAGGTTCAGACCTGACCTCCTCGTCCGGTGATTGGGCTGGCCTGACACCTCTTGAGGCTATAAGTTTGCAGGGGTTGTCCTGGAGGGAGAGGCCATCTGCATTGACATGTTCACTGCCTTTCTTATGCTGGATGTGAAGTAAAATTCTTGCAGGGCAAGACTCCAGCGCAGCACCATGGCATTCTCCCCTGACACCCGCTGTAGCCAACTTAATGGGTTGGGATCCGTGATTAAAATGAATGGGCGACCGTATAGATAGGGCTGAAGTTTTCGCAGAGCCCACTTGATCGCCAGACATTCTTTTTCAGTAGTGGCATAAGCCACTTCCCGGGGCAGCAGTTTCCTGCTCAAATAAACCACTGGGTGTTCACTGCCCTCCTCCCCCACTTGGCTGGGCACAGCGCCGATGCCATAATCAGAGGCATCGGTCTGCACCAAAAACTTCTTGGAGTAATCTGGGAGACTGTTTTAAGGTGAAATTAAAATAAGGCTTTATTGGCCTGTCACTTTAAACACAGCAAAAAAAACACCATATGAGAAATAGTGAGCCAAACAAAACCTGCTCCACTTTGGCATATATGTATCCTTATATTCCAGCCCTTTTAACTGGGTTGCTACCCATCTGTTTCATCAGCCCAGTCATATAGAGTAATATATATATATATATATATACAGTGTTCTTCAAACCTATACTTGCCACGCTCCGGGCGAGTGGATTTAACCTCGTGGCGAGCTCCTATTGGCCCAAGCAGCACACGTTTGCTACTAGGTGGCGAGTAGATTTTTTGTTCGGCGAGTAGATTTTTTGGTGATTTGTCGACCACTATATATATATATATATATATATATAATATATATATATATATATCATATATAATATATATAATATATATATATATATATATATATCTATATTATAATATATCTATCATATTAATCTCAGCATCCATGTTTAGAAGTCTTATTTGTCAGCTCCAGATATCTTTGTTCTCCTCGGTCATCTCACCTGGTAGGACTCAGGAACCTCCCCTGTTTGGGAAGCTCGGGCTTGCCACAGCCAAAGCCCATCCTTCCACTCTCATTCGAGATATCTCTGTGACTTGAACGAGAGTGGATTGAGGAGAACCCTCAGTCATGCTGGGATTGGAGCCCTTCCTCCAGTTTAGTAGTGTCTCCTTCAGAAGGTGCTTGAGATCAGCAGTCCTCAGTCGCTCGAGGAGAACTTTTCCCAAGTACAGTCTTTCTACTGAGCACATGGTCTTGAGCTTTCCTCTGTATCGGGCACTCCTCTTTTTGTAGGCAGACTGTATGGCGACAGTCGCAGAGCGCCTATGCAAATTGCTCTCTCTCGCCATCCTTCCCATGTGCTCCACTTTAGCACCAAATGTCCATTTCCTGGTATCACAAGAGCGCCCAAGGACAGCCACTTGAGCCCTCAGTTCTTGAAGCTGTTTTCCTGCACTTTCCCCATTCAATATAGTCGACAGTTCACCCTTCTTTGGGATTGAGTTGCGATTCCAGCTCCATTTCCAGAGAATGTCCTATCTTTTCAGCTTCCTCAGCTAAGGATTCTTCTGGCTTTGATTCTGCACTCCTATCTCTGTTTGTTGCCTGTTGGGCGGCTGCAGGTTTGGCTAGTGCTTTCTTAGGTGGCTCAAACTTCATAATCTTGTTTTGAAGGTGAGTGGTATCCCCGGCTCTCACTGTACCCTTGTCCTCACGGGCCCTAGTTACTGTGGGATACCGATGCTTCGGCAGAGCCAATACTTTTTCCCATATTGAAGGCCATTCTCCTTTCAGGGTCTTTATTTCTTACCTGTGCTTTCTCTGAGCTTGCTTCCACCTATCATTCATTATTTTGTGGAGCACTATGAACTTCTTCGCTTGGGCCACAGATACTCATCTCAGTTTCTGGACCTTTTTGTGCTCCCTCTTGTACCGAGTCACCTGGCCTCTAAGCTTAGCCTCTAGCGATGCTTTGGTGATGGTCAGGGTAGCCTTCAGTATATCCTGCTGCTTTGCGAGGATGCACTGGGTAATCAGACGTTCCTGCAGCAGTTGTATTTCCTTAGCAGCATGCAGATTTTCTTCCTGCAGAGTTCGCTGCTTCTCCTCGACATTCTGGAGGTGTGTACGCAGACCTTGCAGTTGGTTCTGCA